>SRQG01000017.1:0-168397 GCA_018360325.1 Claviceps aff. humidiphila group G2b
ATGAGACTCCTTGTGGATCCACCTTCGCTGTTTCGGTCGCCGCGATCTCGGCCTTTGGTGGTCCGTGCGCGCGATGGTGAGTGCTTTCGATGGTGAGGAGAAGTAAACCGCCCTGCTACAGGACGCTGTGGGAACAGTGACGAAATGGTGCTTTGTTTTCGTCGATCCGCGCCGCAAGCTCGGCGGGGCAGGTCGGTAAGTGACCACGTTCAAGAAGTACATGTAACTGTAGTGCCGCAGTATACCCGGCCCTGACGAAGTGCTTGGGCGCAGCAGGCCGCCGCCGAAAGAGTACCTAAGCTCGACTAGCTGCTGCACTACTACCAAGTACCTTTGCACTACAGAGGTACCTACCTAGTGACCCTGCAACGTCAGAACTTGTGGTAGGTATGTACATGCCGGTATGTACCCTAACGAGCGACCCACTGGCTCGGTCGCCAGCCCGCTTTTGCGGGTCCGGCGTCGGCTCAGGATCTTGCCTCCAACCCAATGAGGTGACTCAGGCCTTTCTCAAACATTGATGAATGCCTCGTTCCGTCCAGGATGCAACGCCGCGCCAAGGGCAACCGCTTGAACGATGACGGACGAGGCATTTACGGCGTCTCCATGTGAGTTGAGTTGCCCGTTGAGAAGCCTGTGACGTGTAATGTACTTTTTGTACTTATGAGCCGCACCCCTCCAGTTCCTCGGCGGAGGGGGCCCTCGGGTTGAAATCTGTGTTTCTCATTCTTCATTTTATCACAAAAGCATTCAGTGTCCATTCTTTTCAAATTGTCCAAAGGCTTTCATGGATCAGGCCTCGTTATTGTCTCATTTGCTAATACTGTACATGTACAATCAAAAGCCGCCGAGATGAAGCGCTCGCGAAGTCAGCAGACCATTGTTATCAAGCTGGGTAGGTGTGCCGTCTTGTGCCAAGCTTAGCAAGCCATTGCACCATTGGTAGCTTGTTTTCCAATGGCAAGCAATCGGGTGTATTGAGAGGTACCCGTGGCCTGCTCTGATAAACTAATCACACATGCCTTTGCAGGGACGAGTTCTATCGTGGACGAGACAACTCACGAGCCTCTCTTACCCATTCTTACATTGATTGTGGACACGGCTTTCAAGTTGAGAAAGAATGGCCACAGAGTCGTCATTGTCTCCTCGGGAGCTATTGGTGTCGGTCTCCGGAGAATGGAGGTGGACAAGCGCCCCAAGCATCTCGCACAGCTCCAGGTACGTTCGCCCAATTTATATACTCGTGTATCCGGTTGCCCACGTTCATACGCTTACATGATGACTCGGTTTAGGCTCTGGCCGCTATTGGACAATGCCGTCTCATGAGTCTCTGGGACAGTCTTTTTGGCCATCTGTCACAGCCAATTGCTCAAATTCTGTTGACCAGAAATGATATTGCAGATGTACGTCATTGAATAGAGGTACCCCCCGTCGCTGTTTTTGTGATGTGATGCCTTGTCATGGAAGGGCATTGTAGTTGGGATCTTTTTTCCCATCTCGCTGCGAGAGCTGACTCTTTTCTCTTCCAAACAGCGCACACGCTATTTGAATGCTCAAAACACCGTCAACCAACTTCTTGACATGGGTGTGATCCCGATTGTGAATGAGAACGACACCCTTGCTGTTTCTGAAATCAAATTCGGCGACAATGACACCCTCTCTGCCATCACCGCGGCCATGATACACGCCGACCTCTTGTTCTTGATGACAGATGTCGATTGTCTGTATGATAAGAATCCCCGGACTAATCCTGACGCAAAACCCATTGAAATTGTGGATGACTTCTCTGTTCTTGACGCAGATGGTAAGCTTTGAAACCTTACCGGCATCTTTTTTTCTTTGCTTCAGAATATTCCGAGACTAACAGGGTCACACAATAGTCTCAAGTGCCGGCTCTTCATTGGGAACTGGTGGCATGAGCACCAAGATCGTCGCTGCCAAATTAGGCACATTGGCGGGCGTAACCACGATCATTACTCGGTCTTCCAACCCGGGAAATATCCTAGGCATCGTTCGCTACCTGCATGCCTTGAAGCGAGCCAACGGCAGCCCCTCATGCGCTTCTGACTCTGACGATCACAGCGTGCACAGTGGCAGTGAACCTCCTTTGTCTCGCACCACGACGTCGCTGAACTTGGCGGATGCTTCCAACAACCACTTGGACGATGAACTTTCACCTCCACTCCACACGCGGTTCTTGCCGTCTAGTGATCCGATTCCAGATCGCTATTTCTGGCTGCTACACACTCCCGCTCCCCACGGTACCTTGTTCATTGACGAAGGCTGCCACCGAGCCTTGCTGGACAAGGCCGGTCTGCTGCCTGTCGGAATCGTTGGCATCGCGGGTAACTTCGCCCAACAGGAGGTGGTGCGTCTAGCTGTCGTGAATCGCCGTTCTACACCTACTGCCGACGGTCAGATGTGGGATGGCGAGCCTCTCGAAGTTGGCCGCGCGTTGGTCAACTATGCCTCTGCAGAGATTAGCAGAATCATGGGGCACCAGAGCACTGATATTCACGGCATCCTTGGTTATGCTGATAGTGAGTATGTCGCTCAGCGATCGCATATTGGGTTTTTCAGAAGCCACAGTCGACCTGTTACACCAATTAGCGACCTCCTATGATGTGATTCATTTGGCCTTTCCATTTAGCGACTACACGCAGGCCGTTGATGTTGAACGGCGTTAAAAACGACAGAGATCTTGATACAGCGTAGATATCTTAAAGCAGTCTTTGGCATGGTATTGTGATTATGTTTGAACACGCATCAGATTGTTTCGTGGTCATGGATCAAATGGGTCTATGAATTGACAGTTGAAGATCCACTCAAGATCAATAACACTGTTCCTCACTCCAACATTCCTGTTTTCGGACACTTTCCCCAGCGACAGCCTTCCTCCAACTTCTCTTGCCCTGTCACGTAGAAGCTCATCTATCAATACCGCTGTAATGCAAAATTTGAAGAGTAGAAAAGTGTCGAACATGACCCAACCCAATCTTCGCCAAAGGAATAAGATCAGAAACAAAGAACCGAGTAACGCCGCAAATCGCACCCAAGAAGATCGATATCTCTTCTCAATTGGTAGCAAACAAATTATCCTCATCACGCAAGTATTCTCCACAATCGGCCTGTCTGAAGCATGTGATGCCAGTTGGGTCCAACCGCCGGGCCTCACCCGTGCTCCTCGCCGTAATTCCAAATCCCAGCGGCGTGTCATTCATGTTGTAGACAACCACACCCTGGTGCTCGGGACAGTCATCCGACCACCGTCCAACATGTGCCTTGACGACGTTGCCGCCGTAGAGAAAAGGCATCTCGCCGTTGGGACGCACCCAGATCTTCCATCTGGCATGCTCGGAAAGGATCTCGAGGGCGGTAATATGTAGGCGGAATTTGCCAGTCTTTGTGAATTTGCCTGCACATCCAGACACAAAAGGTTCAGCACGTCAGTAATCTTCGTCGCCAGTAATGTTGTGAGCCCGCCGCTCTGTTTCCCCCGTTGAAAGAAAAGAGAACAGAGGAAGGAGGAGACAGCGCAAAAGGGGGAGATAAGGAGGACTTCGACAAATGTTCCGACAATAGACATACCAATGCAGGTTCCCAGAGACAGAAGCTTCTCTCGGGCTATCGACGTAGCGAAGTTGGCAATAGATAGTCGGACATAGTACACTCTGTCCTTGTTCAAACGGAAACAGAATCGATCGCCGTCGTCGAGGGGGGCGATGAGATTCTTGAGCGAATTGCCGGTGTAGTTGGCGAGCTTGGTGAAGAGCACCTTTGTCTCTGGCTCTGTGAGAGGGCGCATGGTCCTTTATTCGCGCGGGCTGCGGAGGCGTAACACTTTTCTGAAAGCTCGTGCTGTCCTTGTTTCTTGTTTCTTCAAATGATTCCTAAGTTGGAGGAAAGGTCGAGAGTCTTCGTTGTAGGGAAATGTGATTTGGTGGCGCTGCGCTGCTTGCACTGATGGTCGTTCTGATGGCGAGCAGTATGATTGCGCCGCCAAGGAAAAAAAATGATTCCGCCAAGGCTTATCGCAAGTGGAAGGGGTTCGATAAGATCCGTGTTGCCAAGGGCGCGTACACATGCCTCTGATTGGCTGTGGTGTGAGACCGTGTGACTCCTCCGGGACTCCTCCCTTCAAAAGTTCAAAAGTTGACCACGTCAAAAATCACTGCCAGTGGACCGCCGGGCCCTGACGTTCATTGGACAGTCACGCATCGCAGCTTCTAACCCCCGCCGTGCTTTGGACAGAGAAACCAAATGCGCCCGAAGTTATCATAACTCACGCACGCAGTGAAACGCCCCAATAGACGCAGCGTATGAAGCCAGTTCGACCTTGGGCCACGTCTGTTTTATCCTGTACACTGTCTTGCGTCGCTCGCAGCCTTTCCCGTCCCGTGTTTTCCATCTGCCGGCGCAGCCTGTCGATATCTCGTGCTGTAAACACATTCAACGCTTACGAGGCCCCGAAGTTGTCGAAGAAGGCGAGAAAAGGGAAGAAGCCCGTCATGACGACGACAATAACCACCCTTAAGGGCCAGCCCCTCGATAAGGCCGTCCTCGATTCCATTTTGAGGCGGCGCATGTTCTACACGCCCTCTTTCGAGATCTACGGTGGTGTTGGAGGTCTCTACGACTACGGGCCGCCTGGTTGCTCTCTGCAGGCCAACATTGTCGATCTGTGGCGAAAGCACTTCGTTCTTGAGGAGAATATGCTGGAGGTGGACTGCACGGTCTTGACACCCCATGAAGTTCTCAAGACGAGTGGCCACGTCGACAAGTTTGCCGACTGGATGTGCAAGGATCCCAAGAACGGTGAAATCATGCGAGCCGATCACTTCGTCGAGCTCATGCTCGAGACGCGACTTGACGCTGATAAGGTGGCCCGTGGCCTCAAGGTGGAAAAGAAGGATGACAAAAAGAAGAGGAAAGAGACCAAGATGCCGCCTATCATGCTAGAGGACTCGGTGGTCAAGGAGTACGAGGAGGTCCTTGCCAGAATCGACAACTACGACGGTTTCGAACTTGGCAAACTGATCAAGAAATACGACCTTAAGAACCCGGCCACTGGTGTTATGCCTTCTGAACCCGTTCCCTTCAATCTCATGTTCCAGACAAAAATCGGACCCAGCACCAACCTTCCCGGTTATCTGCGTCCCGAGACCGCCCAAGGCCAATTCCTCAACTTTGCCAAACTCCTCGATTACAACCAGGGCAGTATGCCCTTCGCGTCCGCCTCCATTGGCAAATCCTACCGAAACGAAATCTCCCCCCGTGCTGGTCTTCTCCGAGTCCGAGAGTTCCTCATGGCTGAGATTGAGCACTTTGTCGACCCTCAGGGTGGCAAGAAACACGACCGTTTCCAGGAGGTGGCCCACGTGGAACTCGTGCTCTTGGATCGCGATACTCAGCTCTCTGGTCAGACCACTACACGAAAAGTTGCCATCGGTCAGGCTGTTCAGGAAGGTCTTGTTGACAACGAGACTCTCGGGTACTTCCTTGCGAGAATCCACCTCTTCTTGGAGAAGATCGGGATTGACCTTACCAAGATGCGTTTCCGCCAGCACATGGCCAATGAGATGGCTCATTATGCTTGTGATTGCTGGGATGCTGAGATGCTCACTAGCACTGGCTGGGTTGAGTGTGTTGGCTGTGCTGATCGCAGTGCCTACGATTTGTCCGTTCACGCCAAGAAGACTGGTGCGCCTCTCTTAGTCCGCGAGCGCCGGGAGGAGCCTCTTGTCATTGAGGAGTGGCAAATTGACCTCATAAGGAAGAATTTTGGTCCGCGTTTCAAAAAGGATGCCAAAGTGGTAGAAGCTGCCCTGATGGCTACCTCGCAGGAGGAGCGAGCGAGGATGGCCAAGCAGATACAGGAAACGGAGAAGGCCACTCTGGAGATTCCGGACATCGGCGACGGCAGGGTCGAGTTTGACCTTGAATGCATCAATATTGAGTTCCGCAAACGCGTCGAGAACACGAGAGAATACACGCCCAATGTCATTGAGCCTTCGTTTGGCATTGGCCGTATCCTGTACTCGCTGATTGAGCACAACTTCTGGATGCGTGGCAGCGACGGTGGGGATGAAACCCGTGGTGTAAGTTTTTTCTTTATTCCTTATGCTGGTGCAGTTGCGCATTATCCCAATACCTGATGGAGGGCAACTTTGAAAGTCTGTCTGCTGTACATTTGCTACAAACCGCAACTAACAACATGATAGGTCTTGTCCTTCCCTCCTACAATAGCGCCTATCAAGGTTCTCATCGTACCCCTTTCATCCAATAGCCAATTCACACCTCACATCAAGAAGCTCTCGCAGCAGCTCCGCAACCTGGGCATCTCGAACCGCATTGACGACTCGTCAGCCAGTATCGGCAAGCGATACAGTCGAAACGATGAGCTTGGCACGCCTCTGGGCATCACGGTCGATTTCCAGACCCTGCAGGATGGCACTGTCACGTTGCGGGACCGTGATACCACGGACCAACTCCGTGCCGAGGCGTCCAAGATCCTGGATGCCATCAAGGCTATTGTGGATGGCTCCAAGAGCTGGGACATGGTGGCTTCCGAGCTGCCCAAGTTTGAGGGCCAGGAAGTTGAGATTGCTATCCGTTAAGAGGAGTCACTTATGGGACAAGGGTGGAGGGGAATATTTAGAAAATGGGTGGCAAAAAGCGGATACGTAATTTGGGGGGAAAAGGGGTGGGGGTTGACATAGAACGGGGAATGGGAGTACATAACGTACGCTCACACGTAGCTACGATCTATTGAACTCGGATAGACGACGAGGTGTGGATGGAAATGTGTTCTCTGTCGTTTTGGATGGTGATCCTAGAGTACAGAATACATGTTGTTTGACGCAAATATTTGCATCCGGTTGCTGCCGGTACTTGTCCTGACGTGGGTCTCCACCGCAAAGACCAAGTACCATCGCGAGCCTTTTCCATGCACGTGAAGCAGCATTGTAATTTGGGATGCAGTGACCCGACGCTGCATAGAAATGGAAATACACATGGGGTCAGTCGTGGCAGAATGGTCCATGTCTTGATTGAGTCGGATGATGATTGAGTATGAGATTTATTCTGCTTATATTTACAGCGCTGCCCATAGGCATGGCTGGCCCTACAGGCTACAAAGGACAAGCCCGGACAATGGGACATATGTACTCCGGACAAGCGCGGACGATGGCACTATGTATAACCTATTTATTCAAGCGTTTCATACACGTTTCCTTGTTTTGGTTCAGTCCCTGGCATGGAAGCTTATCGGCAAGTGAAACAGACCACGGCAAGAAGATGGCTTCTTTCTTCACTAGTGAGGAGAAGCTGTGCCTGACGAGCTCTGCCTGCCTAAGGAGAACAAAAGGCAGGGGATAAAGAGAAAAGAGCATGAGGTTGGCGTAGGTATAAATTACAGGTACATGTTGCTGTCCTGTAGGCTATGAGTCTGTGACGGATCAGCGCCAGGGGTTTTCTGATGGTTTATAGTGGCTTGCCCCAGAATGGAAATGGCGTGAGTCGGGCCCGAGAACAAGAAGGGGGCTTTGGAGCTCGGGTTGCGGTTGGGTGCAGATGGATGGATCGGCATGCATGCGTATGTACGTACATATGATGGTTCGTGTAATTGGTAAACCGTAATCGTGCTGCGTGCAGTCGTTGGACCGGCAGATCACTTCACAAGTTCACGCAGGGCAAAGCAGGGGAAGTGCCAAGTGTTTTGAAGTACTTCGTTGTTGGTGGCAGATTTTGGACGTCTCGAGTCTGGACATTGGTAGGTAGGCTGTAGCCTTGATCAGTGAAGGTGAAGAGCTTGGTGCTCATGATGAAGATGATGTCAACGGGTGTCCGTTCAGGACCTCGGGTTGTGGTCAGCTGCGAGCACTTTATGAAAGGAGCACTGCGGCAACCCGAGCCATCGCCAAGCTTCTACTCCGTATGCTCTGCGCTCTGTGCTCTGCCCGCCGCACTTCTCAGGGCGGGGCAGAGCGGGGCGCGAATGTGCCCAAGGCCAAGGCCAAGGACCCCGTTATGCAGGGCGACTTTTGTCTTTCGTGCCTCAACGCCATGTGATGTCAGGCGCAATCGCATCATAAACGTGGACTCGGCATTTGGCCTGTAATCGAGAAACGTGGGATCAAAAGTGAAGCGAAACCCGTGGACACCGCGCAGACCGCGCAGGACTCGGAATCGCCACAGGCGGCTTCCTCCGCGAGTGGTCGTTGAGACATGTGGAAACTTGACAGCTACCTAAGGTACTGTACATATCTGCGCGACTGTCGCGGACGCGCCGCTGGCGGGCTGGCGCTTCTTGCGCGTAATAAGGCCCGCCGAGTGCCGCTGGCCGATGCCACGAGATGTGAGTCTGTGACGGACTGCGACATTGCTGTAATGTGACTGACGATGTCCGGGAGATATGTAAATGGCTTTCTTAGTTGGCGTGAAGGCGATGCCCGTGCCCGTCAGTGCCTTGTCAGTGCCCGCCAGGTGCTGGCCAAGGTGGGAGAGCTGAAGGCTCATTGTCGCCCCCTCTCCCCGTTCTCGGTTAGTCCCCTCCACAGCAGACCTCCATCCTTCCTCCCGCCTCCTCATTCGACTTGTTCGTAACCTGTTCGCAGCAACGTTGTCCCATCGTTTGTTAAACGGCTTTCCGAAGGCGCCTTGTTCACCCCATACTGTTGTTCACTTGCAAGTTACCCATCTCCTGCTTTTGCTGCTCATGAAAGCGTGCTCTAGTTGCTCTGGTTGGACTTGTCGTACGGCGTCTTCGGTTCTTTGATCGACAAATCGAACCCTGCCTTGCCTCGCCTCCTCTCGCCTCCATCCGTTTGGGCGACTTATACCCTGACTGCCAATTTGGCCGCTGCTCCTTCGCAACCAGACATAGAAACCCCCAAGGTTTATGCGCCGACGCATTTCCCTTACCTTTGACTCCATCGCATCGTCAAGGCCCGCCAGTCGTCGACAGACTGGACTCGCTCGAGGCCATACATAGTACTCCTATCTTCTCTACTTCCTTTCCTATCTTCGGCTGGCTCCCGAGTTCGTCTCGAACCACCCAGCACGAGGAATCATCCCGGGGAAGGTTGGCAGCCTGAGTCGCTCGATAACAACGTCACGGCACGCACCTCCAGCCAGTCGATTTAGCTGTCCAATTGGCCGAACCTGCAACATCGGGTGTTCCAGATCCAAGTTTCCAAATATCACTCGCATTCAATATGGCGCAAAACGGGTATGTCCAAAGCAGTTCTTGTCTTTCCGTCAAACGTGGGAGATATTCCGGCCACCTTATCGCATCGCGGCCTGTCAATCACGTTGTCGAGGGGAGCGACCCCTGGTGTCGCTGCGCTCATTCCATTATGACATCTGCTTCACATGCGGCTGATTACTATGTGAGACATGGAGCAATCGAGACTGACATATTTCCAGCGCCTATTCCGCTGGCCAGTTCATGAATCCTGGTCCGGCCCCCAAACCCCCCTCGGATAGACCGCGACTACACTTGACGCCAAGTGCCAATCTACCTGGCAACATGGCCAATATGGCAATCTCCCCCCTTCGAAGTACTGCCACATCTACATATACCGGCTCTACAATTTCCCTGCCGATCGCCCGCCAGCAGACTAACAACATGGATGGCATGGGTGGCGTTGCGGTCAAGAAAGAGGGTTGGGCGTCGGTCAAGGAGAGCAAGAATTTTATCCAGCCCTGGAAACAGAAGTATCTAATTCTCCGAAAAGAATCTCTGGACTTTCACAAGGCTGAAGGTGGCAAAGTGTCATACACTCTTTATTTGAGAGACGTCGTCAATGTCGGCAGAGTCGAAGCCGCCGGTACCATATTCGAAATTAAAAGAAAGCCCGACGGCTCGTCCAACAGCCCTGGAGACGACGACGGTCAAACCAAGACACTCCAAATCAAAGTGAAGAGTGAGGACGACCTCTATGAATGGATCGACTTCATCTACGGTGCTTGTCCAGGCATGGGAGGCGTGAGCAATCCAACAAACTTTTCCCATGCTGTACACGTAGGGTTCGATGCCCAGACTGGCGAGTTCGTAGGCTTGCCACCCGAGTGGTCAAAGCTGCTCAACTCGTCCGCAATTACCAAAGAGGACTATGAGCGTAATCCTCAGGCTGTCTTCGAGGTCCTGGACTTCTACACGGACCTTGCCAAGAGAGCCGAGAATCCAGGTCAATTCTCCAGCATGACACCAACACCCCAAGGAGCCATGCAGCACAAGCAGCTAGGTGGTGGGAACTCGATCGCTCCTCCTCGCCCAGCTCCTCCGCCACCTAATCAGCGCAGCTACAACACCACACCGCCGAAGTCGAGCGGCGGCGCACCGCGGCAGCCTTCTGCAGGAGACCAGCAGCAGCGTCAGCAGCCCCAGCAGCGGCAGCAGATGCAAAATTCGTCGAACAACTATGCGACGCAGGATGCTGCCAGAGAAGAGCAGCGAAGGAAGCAGATGGAAGGGCACCGACAGCGTGAAGCAGAAGAAAGAGAACGAAGAGAGCTGGAGGCATATAACGCTTCTCTGCCTAAGAACAAAGTACCCATGGCACAGCAAGAGATTGGTGGCTACGGGGGCAGCCCTGGATCTAATGATCGCTATAATCCCTCGAGAGCTGCGCCATCTGCACCTAAACCATCTGGCAGTCCGGCTAATGGTTTGCGCGCCCAGAGAGCAGCGCCCGCTGCACCGTCATCGAACGGTGCATCTCGTCAACCGCCAGGATCTCAAGCATCCTCCAACGGGTACCGAGATCCTGCCAGCCAGGGACCGCGAATGCCTCGCCATGATGGCTCGCCAGCATCGAGACCTCCCAATGGGTCGCAGACTTCGCAACCGAGACAGCCGCAAGCCGCACAGGGTGTATCTCGTCTTCCGGCGCCTGTCAAGCCTCTCAACGTGGCTCCCAAACCCAGTCAAGCTCATCAACAAGCAGATAGCGTTAAGGCTGCCGAAGCTGCTCTCACTGCGAAGCCAGCACCATCAGAGCGCAAGCAAGATGTGCGCATGTCCACAATGTCGGAGAACGAAGTCATGGCCAAACTCAAGGAGGCTGTGTCCAAAGACGATCCAAACTTGTCCTATTCCAAGCAGAAGAAGATTGGACAAGGTGCTTCTGGCTCTGTTTACGTTGCTAAGATCAAGGAGACCGCGCAAGGCATTGCGCGCGACATTCTTCGACAGCAGGGTCCGCGGGCACAGGTGGCTATCAAGCAAATGGACCTTGCCCACCAGCCAAGGAAGGAGCTGATTGTGAACGAGATTATGGTCATGAAGGATAGCAAGCACAGGAATATTGTGAACTTTGTGGACGCGTTCTTGAAAAACAACAACCAGGAGCTGTGGGTTGTGATGGAATTCATGGAGGGTGGTCCACTTACCGATGTCATTGACAACAACCCGTCTATTTCTGAAGAGCAGATCTCGACTATCTGTAACGAGGTGCGTCGACTCTATGCATTGCTTTTTTTTTCTTTGATAAAGCCAACTGGACCAGCTAACGTTTTTTTTTCACTAGACTTGCCGGGGATTGCACCATCTCCATGCTCAGAGCATTATCCACCGAGACATCAAGAGTGACAATGTGCTCCTCGATGCCCGAGGAAATGTCAAAATTAGTCAGTAGATCCCATTGCTACTAGTCGTCGTGCTCACAACACTAATACTTCCCAGCCGATTTTGGTTTTTGCGCCAAGCTTACTGACGCCAAATCGAAACGAGCCACGATGGTGGGCACGCCGTACTGGATGGCCCCAGAAGTTGTCAAGCAGAAGGAGTACGGCCCCAAGGTCGATGTGTGGTCACTGGGCATCATGGCTATTGAAATGATTGAGTCGGAGCCACCGTACCTCAACGAAGAGCCACTCAAGGCGCTCTACCTGATTGCTACCAACGGAACTCCTCGACTGAAGAAACCGGAGAGGCTGAGCAAGGAGCTCAAGGCCTTCCTATCCGTGTGTCTTTGCGTCGACGTGAAGAGTCGTGCCTCGGCTGATGAATTGCTCGCACATGACTTTTTGAAGCACGGCTGCCCTCTTGGTAGCTTGGCTGAGCTATTGGCATTCAAGAAGCACGCCAAGTAGGCCAGCCAGCACAACGCTGAAAATGTTTTGGTTGCGAACAGACATGACTTAATGTAAAACGCTTCGACATGTGCACGAGATAAGTCACGACCGATCTGAAAAGGCATGTTGTTGAGCGAGCAGATAGAACGACGTTGAGCATTGGTCATTTTCTTCTTCTTTTCTTTCATCTAGCCGTGTCTCCTCTTCTTGGACGCGACACATTTCGGCGTTTGGGATCAGGAAATCAACGACGCGCGCGTTTAACACTCCTTGAGCAAGCGGTTTTCGAATGAGTTTGGTGCTCTCGAGGTTGGTCCTTTCCAACAGGACGCATGATTGCCTCACAAGTGTCATGCATTGCAAATTCAGGATGCCGTGATATTTTGGGTCGGGACCTGTGTGGAATAGCCACAACTTCACCCCTCTTCCTGAGGAATTTATGCTTTGGGGATGGAGGATAGGGGCACGCGGGGAACATGTAGGTATAGTGGTGAAGATCTAAGAACCGCGAGGAGATGGCCATGACTACATAGTAGCCCTTTCTTTGGCAGAATTGTTGGGGCCTTCTCACGAGAAATATAGCTGTGTGGGAAACGGCATCATGCATACTTCAGTGTCTTGGTTTTCTTTTGCATTGAATGGTTGGCAGTGGTGAAGACAAGTGGTCGGGCGATGCATGCCTGTCGGTCCGCGAAAAGGAGGGGGCGTTTCAGAGTTTTGGGGAATAAAGTGTGTGGCGGCTTCTAGCTTCGTGGATGGAACGACGAGGCTGTGCACGGAGCCAGGTTGTTGCAGGGGGTGTATAAAAATACGTACATACATACAGACAGACAAGACATTGGACAAGACAAGGCAAGACAAGACAAGTACTCCATATGTATACGTAGTTATAATTAAGAAAATAATTAGAGCATTCAGAGAGGAAATGGGCAAAGAAATGGTGCTGCAAACTTCAAGGGAACGACGCTCGCAGCCAAGTATGAAGTATTGGCCGATATCTAGTGGTATGTACATACTCCGTAGGTACGTTACCTATTTACAATGCGATGTGAAAGAGTTCACTCAAACGGTATGCGCGTCGTGGTACATACACATATCCTCGAGTATTAATAGTATGTACGCACGCATATTCGTACAATATTGATTGCCCACCTTAAATCACATTGTCCAGGGCCTCGCGATGTTAGTCATTGTATCCGGCCGGGACAAGCGGAATCCATCATGAACGGGATCGTGGATGTATGTTTAATTTGCGCTGCGCAATATCAACGTGGGCAAAAGAGCGGTTTCGATGCGGGACTTTCGCCGTGATGGTGGCGTGCGAGGCATCCCTCGTGAGACGACGACTGAAATGTGAGTGAAGTGAAGTGTAAGGAGGGCAATAAGTGAGATTATTTTTTTGATATCTTGTTTTTTCTTTCTGAATGAAATGTGAGATCGTACGTACGGAGGTTGGCGGGACTTTTCTACGGAGTACTGTAGTCTATGTCACTCATCGCGATTCGCAAGCTTTTAATTCCGTATGTGCATAGGCATACATACCTATATGTATGTACGTAGACGGCTTCTCCTCCGGCTCTGGCGGAGTTCCCGTTTCATACTGGGGGATGGCAGCAGCAGTCTCGGCTTGTCAGTGGTAGACTTGAGGTGGCTGGGCTTCTCGATTGCCTCGATTGGGAGTCCGGTACATGCACACTCCATGTTACCGCGCATGGTACCGGTATGTAATTCATGTACGTGCATGTTTACCGGGTTGGCGCTTCCCACCTCCACAGAGTTGCTTATGCTGGTAAGGAGGCAAATCGATCGGTGCCGTCTTGTGACCACGCTGGAGCCGTTCTTGGAGATCCGGAGGGTTAGGGGAGGTATTATGTGAGGTATCATGTTTGGCATTCATTGGTAGAGAGAGACGGAAGAATGGCAGTAGATTGTCGACGGTCGCCCTAATAAGCTGACAGCTGCGTTGCAACTTGTGATACATGCTGTACATACATATCGTAGAGTCTCTCCCCGCGTCGATCAACCGGCGGATCAAGTCGGGTTATCCGGCCCCAAAGTCGTCTTGGGTGCTCGGACTCTGGAGCGTTTGAACAATGCAGACATATCCGGGTCAAAGTTACAATCCAGGAATGGGGACGCGTCGCCTGCGCGGTTGGCCCCAGACGCCTCAGGCGCCCCGGGCCAAAGCTCCGTCCATGACTCCATGCAAAGCTCTCGTCTGGACTGATTGACTCACCCGAACCCCCCATGATCCATCATCCGCAGCCGACCCATCCATCCCCGCCCACCTCCGCCTTGTCGTCCTGGGTTGTCCTGGTTGGGTTCTGTCTGAGCCAGGGAGCCCATCGTCAGCGATGTACGTATAGAACAGCGAAAACCAGTGCCGGGCCAAAAACACGCACCAAGGTCCAAGGCGTAAGGCAACGCATGGCATGGAATTGCCAAGTTGAGCGGCGTGGCGGCGCCTTGGAGACTGTGGTGAGGCGGCTACCAGGCACAGCCCAGCAAACCAGGCAAACCTTGGCGCGCAAGTGCCACCTGTGTATCCCCTGGACTGGCAGCACTTGGAGCCCTCTGTCTCCGTCTTTGTACCCACCTCGAGCCCCATCTAGCCTATCAGCTGCTCTCGTTCCTGCTTGCGTGCATCTCCACACTCCGTCCCGTCGTCGAAAGGTTGTCCCCTCCCCTCTGCCTCCCGAAGTCTACCCCAATCATCATCACCAGCGACCTCTTTTTTCTTTTCCTTCTTCTTCCCCCCCTCGCTTCTTCTGTTGGCCATAACTCCTCTTTCGAATCCCGTCCCCATTCTTCTCCCTTCCGCCTTTCCTCCTCTCTCCATCTATCCCGATGAGGCCTGTATATTGATTCTTCTTCAACTCTACTTTGCCTCGTGTCCTCCAGACGCCTTTTCGACGAGACCGACGAGATCACTGTTTCAGACGGACCGTTACTTGCTCGCGTCGCTACAGCTGACTGCCCCGGCACTCACGCTCGGGAACGTCTTCTTGACAGCATAGCCTAATTCGTGCCAAGAATCTATCACTAGACACTATCGTCTCTTGTACAGAGGCACGGACGCTTTAGTTACCTGCTCCGTCCGTTTGCGCGTTCCTTGCGCGTTCGACGTCCCGATCCATCGATTTAGTCGTCCCTCTTCGGCCTCTTCATCAGCGAAATTCGGCTGTCCTTCTCGGCTCCTCTGGTTCTCACAGTATACCTTTCTAATACCTGGCTGCTGAACTTCCCAGCTGGTTTTTATATTCAACTTCTTGTGCGCCTTTCTGTTCTCTCCGGGTCGCCTTTGCCCGCGTTGTTCTCGGCCATTTAGGTGCATAATTGGCCCTAGAAGTTCTCAAAGTTCCTCAAATATCCCTTACCGGCTTCGAAACATCCTCACTCGATACGACATATCTGCGGAATTTAGCTCGCCATATCTTATTCCCATCGTCCATCGCGTCTCGTTACACATCCATCGAACCGAAAAAATCAAGCTAAACCAGAATCTATAATCATCCATATCTTTGCCTCAAGGCTTCCTACTGTACCTCAGTGTCATGAGGTCAGTCGGGTAATTGATAATGTCAATGTCCAGATCAGATCATATGGCGCCGGGATTTGCGTCCCAATCTTTTGCTTCTCAGGCCGGTCGGTCTCAGTCACCTGGCAACAATAATTCGCCAGCCGATCCATCAGTTTCAAATAGCCGGTCTCCCTTCGGTATTCCAGGCAGCATAATGGCGAGCAGCACGCGGTCAGGGGCAGGTTCTCCATCGCACGAAATGGCTGGCTCCAGTAGACTTTTCTCCAAACGGTTCGTTTGCCCTCGCTCATCCCCGCTTTCAAACCGCGTCTTTCCATTTTGCTAATCGTCTTCGTCGATGTGAAACAGAGCTCGCGAAATACAAGCTCAAGAGGGTATTTCTAGCATACCCCTTAATCCTTGGGGAGGCCCTCCCACAAGCGGAAACTCGACGCCTCTGCGAGAGAATATTCCGGAATCCCCGACGACGGACGGCTTTCCTGGCTTTGTCCCGCTTTCTGTGTCAGACGGTATACCGCAAACTCGAAGAGCTCGTGCTGGTACAGTTCCATCCAGGTTACCTGGAGGACCCGTAAACAGCCTCGTCAATCTGCACCATCTTGCTGCCGCCAAGTCTGCTCGCCCAACTCCGTCGCAGAGTCCCTTTGGCAAATCGCCATCACCGACTATTGACCAGATTGACAACGCGCCTGCTGGTGGCTCTGCTCTTTTATCACGTCTCCGTGCGGGGTCCATGCCGCAGCGCAGCCCCTTCAACAACGCCAACCCGATGCCCAGTTCCAGCTCGCCCTTTGGCCCCTCCATCTTCAGCAGCTGGAATCCAGCCGGCGTAGGCCGTGAGCGCGGCTCAACGTTGGCCAGCATTGCGAGCGTCGGTTCCAACGGACCCAGCTCACCTTCGCAATCTCAGTTTTCCAAAGAGGGTGCTGGAGATTCGGACGTGCACATGCGCACATTGGACTATCTTGGATTAGCCGAGTCCACACCTCAGCCTTCTCGAGCACAGCTGGCAACTCCTTATTACGATTACAGTAACCAGGCCAGCCGATTCCGTTCATACTCGGTCAACAACAAAGACAGATACGAAGACGAATACGATACTCCGGCCAGTGGTAACATGCCCATCGAGAGTCACTATGATGCGCTCAAAGATCAGCTGGCAGCCACGAACGCGGCCATCCATAATCACAATCTGGCCGTGCAGGCTTTTATCAACAATACCCGCCCCCGTGCTCGCACAACGGCAGGCGTGCTCGAAACGATGCGAACTCTCAATGCTGCCGGTAATCCCAAACCGATGACTCCCGCTGAAATTCGGTTACAAGATGAGAAGGATTACGATGAGCTGCCGCAAGCACTGAGCGGCATAAACCTTGGACGTTCCAACAGTCGTAATGCTGGTCTTCTTGGCGCAGACGAGCCGGGGCTGGAAGGGCCTACGAGTGCTCTATGGCTCGGTGGCGTTCCAACATCAACCACCACGTCTACTCTCGTGGAGATGTTCAAGTCTCACGGTCCCATCATATCTGCTCGAGTGCTCACACATAAGAACTGTGGCTTCGTCAATTTTGAAAGAGTCGAGAGCTCTGTCGCAGCCAAGGCTTCCATGAATGGCAAGGAGATCTTCCCGGGCGCAGGTCCTATCCGTATCAACTTTGCGAAGCCTCCCTCTGCATCCAACACCCCAGGCCACGACGGGCTCTATCCCTCACCTAGCCCTGATCCGTTTGCCAAGGGCCAAGACAACGCCACTGGCAAGGCGTCGGGCTCTGGCCCCGGCTCAGGCTCAGGCACTGGTCTGGCGGCGTCAGCTGCTGGAGACGCCGCTGGAGGAGCTCCTCTAGGCACATGCACGCCCACGGTGCCACCTCTCGCAGACATGTCGCAAGATATTCTAGATATTGTGGAGCAGTTTGGGGCCACAGGTGAAGACAAGTCCATGATATCTCGGAATGTTCAGTCAGCGATTTCGTACACGAGCTACGTGGAAGAGATTCCGGGCATTCGTGAGCCCGCTCACGTCAGAGTTCACGACGCTCCGAAGCTGAGAGATATCCGCAAGAGAATTGACAATCAGCTGCTGTCCCAATCCGAGATTGAACAGATTGCCATGGAAATGCTTCCTGAAATTGCTGAGCTATCCTCAGACTATCTGGGCAATACTGTCGTGCAAAAGCTGTTTGAACACTGCTCCGAAAAGGTTCGCGACGCCATGCTGGCCGAGATTGCACCCCATATGGCCGAAATTGGCATCCACAAGAACGGGACCTGGGCCGCGCAAAAGATTATCGATGTCTGCAACACACCTCAGCAAATGACGCTGATTGTCAAAAACATTCGTGCCTATACTGTTCCATTGTTCCTTGATCAGTATGGCAACTACGTGTTGCAGGGGTGCTTGAAGTTTGGAGCACCATTCAATGACTTCATCTTCGAGGCCATGCTCAGCCGCATGTGGGACATTGCCCAAGGTCGTTTCGGTGCCAGAGCTATGAGAGCCTGTCTGGAAAGCCATCATTCTACTCAGCAGCAACAAAAGCTGTTGGCCGCGGCGATTGCCCTGCATAGTGTCCAGCTGGCCACCAACGCCAACGGAGCCTTGCTGTTGACCTGGCTCCTGGACACGTGCACATTCCCCCGGAGACGCACCGTGCTCGCGCCCCTTTTAGTTCCTCACCTAATCCATCTGTGCACGCACAAGGTGGCCTACCTAACCGTTCTCAAGGTTGTCAACCAAAAGGTTGAACCGGATGCGAGAGAGATTTTGTTCCAGGCGCTCTTCTTTTCCGCCAATGATCAGGTTCTGGAGGCGATTTTGCAAGACTCTGGATGTGGTGCTACGCTCATATTCAAGGTCATGACAACGCCTTTCTACGACGAGAAGCTGCGAGCTCAGGTTGTTGAAAGTGTCAAGAACGTCCTCGTGAGGATGAAGGCTCAGCCGAATCAAGGCTACAAGCGACTGATGGACGAGGTCGGACTATCGACTCGAAGCGCCTCTGGTCGCGAACCCAGCAACAGCTCGTCGGAAGGCCGGCAGCAGCAGCGGCCGGTCTCTAGACAGGCTTCTAGCAATGGCGTCATCAATAGCTCGCATGCGCAGCAGGGGCACAACCACAATAATACCAATGGCAGCAGCGGCAGCGGCAGCAACAACGGCGCCAATGGCAGCAATAGCAACCACCACCATCACCACCATCATCAGGGCAACAAACATTACTACAACCAGATGAATGCTCCACAGCCACATGCAGGCGGCTACGATATGGGAGGATATGGCGGCGGTCAAAGAAGCGACAGTGCTGATGCCATGTCTGCATTCCCGCAGTACGCCCAAGGCATCATGTACAATAACCCAGCTGCTGGAGGCATGGCGGCACCGGTAAATCTCTCTCAGCTTCAATATCAGCAGAGCATGATGAACCGAGGTGCACCACACATGGGGTACAACTACCCTCCCATGCAGGCTCCTTACGGCACCTATGGCGCGCCAGGCATGGATCAGTACCGCCAGGCCAGCATGGCAGCCAACGGAAGCCCCATTCAAGCACCGGCATCGCACATGGCTTCTCAGCAGATGTCAACGGGGCAGCCAACGTATGGGCCTCCTGGTTTTGGGCTAGGTTATGGGTATGGCAGCATGCAGGGCATGCAAGGCATGGGATACGTGCAGCAAGAGCCGGTTAACAACCGACGTGGCGGCCGCGCGCGTTATCATCACTGAGCTCAATTTTTGCCTTTTCTTCGCAGCAGCGACTGATATATTCTCTTGTAATCTTTTTCCGACGCAGATGAGCGTCGAGTGCCGATAAGAATTACGATGAAAAACGGGCAAATCAGCGGCAGATGGCAGTGACGTTACTTTTAGCTTTCGCCGTGTGGTTTTTTGACTCTTTTGATGCGTTTCAAGCATATCGGGATGTCGTATGAGCAGGAAACAGACAGACTAGTCGTGTACTATGGACGGGGACCGCAAGCATCACGATGTACGTCTTGTTGCCGAATGGGGAGCATGGGAGCGCTGTGACCGAGTCTACTGGTGTGGAACGGACAATAGAAATGCAATGTATTGTTGCTTCCTCTTGTCGTCTCTTTTTTTTTTTCTACTTCCTCTATTCATGAGCTTAGCGGCCTGTTGTTTTACACACAAACAGTCCTTTTGCCTCCTGTCGATCTGGAGCATCGGCATGTGTCGGGGCGGGTTCTCGCGCATTCGCATTCACATTCACATTAGCACCTAGAAGTCCTACAGGATAAGGATAGCCTTGGTCTGTCTAGGTAGGGCTCTGTCCTCTTGTCTTATTCATTTAAGTCTTTGTTGCGTGAAGGAATCTGAGAAACGTACGTACCCCATGATGAGACGTCTTGCTAGATGTGTTTTCTTCTTTTTCTTTCATCTGCTGTCCATGTCTGGTCTTCTTCTTATTCGGATGTGTCTGTTTCTGTTGTTTGTGTTGCTTCTGAAGTTTTTGTTTTTTTTAAGCATATACATATATACTTTATCTTGTTTACAAATAAATGTGTTGCGTTCATGGCACTGTCTTTGCTGGCCAACGAGGCACATGATGGAGGGGGACTTTTACTGCCACTGCCACTGCCACTGTCACTTGTATTATTGAAAAGACCAATCTTCACCTTGATGGGTCGAGCCAGTCAATGAAAGGAACACTGTCGGCTTTGTCCGTTAAAGAACACGGTAGGGCGGCATTGATCAAGAAGACCCCCCTCCGCCCAAGTTTGACGAGGTCGATGTTGGCTGAAGGAAGCACGCACCTGTACCGCCTCGAGAATAGAAATTAAGAAGTACTGTAGACTGTAGACTGTAGACTGTAGACTGTAGACTGTAGACTGTAGACTGTAGACTGTAGACTGTAGACTGTAGACTGTAGACTGTAGTGTTGCGAAAGCCGGCTATCAAGAGCAATCCTTCCTCATCTTCTCGGCGAATGTCGAATTTCCCCTACGCATGTCTATGAACGGTCTGCGGATTCGCTCCAGAATTATCCCCCAGGAGTCAGTGTACCTAAGGTAGGTACCTCTTGATGTGCAAACGAGTGGCAATAAGGATGTTTGGGTGATATCTTGCCCTCGTTTGACTGCGCAGATTTCAGTATCCTCGGTTCAGACGGTCATGGGGCATTATACATATGTACTGAAATTGGCGCATTGCCAAGAGGGACGAAATGAAATACATGAGACAAGACGGCAAAAGAACAGGCAGGCAAGACAGTGAGTGTAGAGTATTGCGAACGAACAAGGTACCTATCATTTAAGAATCCGGAATCTTCATTAATCGCTTTCATGCACCTAACGGATGTACTTCTCGCCATCCCCTTCTTCTTCTCTTCATCTCCTTCATCTTCATCACTGTGCCATCCATCCCCTTCATCGATACCTTCTGCACCTTCATCGCCTTGGCACTCCAGTCTCCACCACCATCGTCCATCACCCTCTTTCTAACATCGCTGTTTATCTCGCCATGTCTGCCCTGCTCTTCACTCCCAAGAAACACAAGCCTCAATCTCATGGCAGAAATGAGCATTGAAATGAAATGACTAAACTCCATCCGTTCCTGCCTCGTCCTTAACCACTCATTCGGGACCGTCAAACCGAGTATTCCCCCGTCTTGACACTAAACCGGGCCACGACCTAAACATAGCCTCGCATAATCCATGATTGTTTCTTATTGCCGTAGCTGCTGTCTTTCAAAGGGGGTTTTTTTTTTTTGTGATTTTGCTTTTTTTGGTTAGTTAGCTACTGGTTCAGGGTATTGGTCTGCTTTCCAACAAGCTTGAAACTCCACGAGATGAGTCACCGACTCATCGCCATGGACTTGTCACTCCAATCTACAGACTTGTGAAGAGCATGAGCATCATCTCATACAAGAGAAGATAATCTGCGCAATGTCAAGAGCATGATAATTGTCTCATACAACAAAGACTCAGCACCAGCGTAGAGCATATAATCCTCTCCTACAACAACGACACAAGCCGGGATAAAGCAACACACTAGGCTTTTAAGCCTAGCCCCAGACCATGACAAGGCCTGGCATGGTGAATGCTCGCAAGACAGCTTCGAGGTTGTACCCTCCAATGGACAAGGACAACTACATACCTGGCAGGCACCTGACACAAAGTTCCTGCTAGAATCTTCACACTGGAAGACGGCATATTTCGTCCAAAGTCAGTGACGAGCCGGCGATGTAGAAAGGGCCCTGTCAATGATCAAGCCATTCCTAGTCAAGATCCATAGGACCCTCCGCATGATCAACCGTCGACGGAGGCGTCGGCTCTGTAACAAGTGGCGGAGTATCCGTATTGGCACGACTAACATCAGCCATCTCCACGACCGGCGAGCTCCCCTCCGCTTTAACCTCTGTCAATGCCGGTGTACGAGGCGCCGCTACTATGTCTGCCGGCCCTTTTCCTCTACCTTCTCCTACTGATGCTGTATCAATCGCAATGGCTTCATTATTGTTGGTGTCGTGCTGAACACCTCCTAGGACTTGTCTGATGCGGCTGCTCATGGCATCCATTTGCGTCAGCATCGCGCGGAGACCTAGTCGATCAGCTTCGGTGAGCTTGTTCAGGACAATATTGTCGGCGTTGCTTTGTGCCATGAGGGATAGCACGTTTTGGTCAGTGGCAGAGAGGAGGGCGGATGTGAGTAGCTCAATGCCATCTGACCGCTTCTGTTGCAGGCCCAGCAGGCTGAGAGAGACTTGCATCTCTTCTACCTTACGCCCGAGAGCAGAGCCGCGGAGAGGCCCGGCAGAATCGAGTTGGCTAGACGACAAAGGATGCGGAATTACTTTGGATTCGGCGTGTCGAAGCCCATATCCAGCTCCCTTATTTCGCAGCCTATTAATATCACGGTCAGCAAAAATGGCCAGCTCATGGACATTCGGTCGTCATCCGTGAAGGATCGCTTGCAAGACGCGCAGAGAAAGTCAGGTTTACTTACTGTTCGATAAAGTCGAGAATCAGTCCCTTCTCAGAAAGCTTATATGTCCGTCCAAAGGAGCTCACGTCGTTCCAGCCGGAGCGATTTTCTCCTTCAGACTCCTCATCCCACTCAATCTCTATGTGGCCGTTGTTTTTCAGGCCACGACTGATAGCGGGTGTTATGGCCTGGCTGGCCCTGACCTTGCGGAAGCGATGGGCGGGCGCAAGAGCCGGTATCTCAATTAGGATGTCATCAACGTGTGCTGGGCACCGCCATGTCTTCGGGACAGGCGTGGCCAGCGGCGGATTTAAACAATCGAGGTGCCAGTAATAGGAACAGACGGTGCAGGGGATGATGCCCTTGGTCTCGGATGCCGCTTTTTGGCACATGTGGCACAACACCGCATGGCCATCTTCTCGCTGCTTGTTAAAGTCGGTTGTCGACTCATCGGAACCGGCTTTCTTCCTATAATTCTGTTACTTACTTTCTCATACTTTCATTTGTTTTTTTGCTCCCATGTGGGCGACGGAAGGGAGAGAACGTACTTTACCGTCTTGTTGGTGGCCACCTCTTCATAGGCACCATCGGCGCCGGCCTTGACGCCCTCGAAGCGAGTTTGCACACGCTTGGGCAGGCTGAATGCGCGCGGAATGCTCTTCTCCAAGTTGTTGAGAGCATTGCCAAAAATGCCCCGGTGGACGGGCACACGCGACGGAAACCGCCGAATAAGGCATTCGTTGCAGAACCACTCGTCGGGGAGATTATCAGACCGCACCATGTCGACGCATTCGAAGTGGAATGAGCGCGGGCAGCCATCGCAGCAAACGACATCTCCCGTGCCTCCACATGCCGAGCAGTTCTCGTCGTTGTCTGCCGTCTGCGAAATGTTAGTTAGCTGTGATGCCGTCTTGCCGGTCCAAAGCGACCTTGTCAGACTCTCAACCCAGAAATGTCCGTCCATCCACGCGAGCACATCAGGTGTCTTTCATAATCGTGTATGTTTGCCTTTGTGTGTGTGGATGTGTTTTCATCGTCCATCCACTTGGACACATGAACAAAACCGGGCATACGCATGCACCATCTGGCAGCCACTGGCAAAGTGCTCAGGTGTGCGGCGATGTTGGTCGGCTGTGCGACCAAAAGAACCAACACGCTTTGTCCTTTCCGGCCGACTAGACTGGATTGTACGATCCATTGCCCCGTCTGCGCAGATGACGACTGCAACGCCATCGCCTTGCGTATCCGCGTGTCACCTCATCGCAAGATGGGATCACGAATCCCCCATCCACGCCCGCCTTCTCGTAGAAGGTAGAAAGCAGAGCCACTCAACTTCCAAGCACCACAGCGCACGCCAAGACACACCGCGACTTACCGGATCCTTTGCAGGAGGTCCGCTAACAGACGAACTGGACTCCTTCACTGGCCTCGGCACTCCTGCCGCTGTGCCGCCCTTTTTCTTGACAGGCCTACAAAAAGCACTTTGGTCAGCTTTGGATATTTAACAGAAGACGTGATCATGCAATTTCTCTGTGCAACGTCACTTCCCTCCCTCCCTCGAATAGTCCTTGGTGCAAGGTGAGCGGAGGAGAGCAACGGTGCTGTTCCCTGCCAGCCACTGGGTGGCTGACTGGTCCAGGCGTGCGGCGGCCCACGCAAATTGGTCCTCTTCAGGTTCGCCACGATGACCAAGAGATGCCAAGACGTCTTGATACGCCTGGTACTCCATCATTGCTTGAACGCGAGCGCATCAGTGGGAATGCAAGCAAATGACTTACGATGATTTGACACGAAGACCCGTCGTCTTCTGCTTCTTCGTCGGCCTCAAGGACGTGGGCGTGACCGACCGGGATCCACCAGGCAAGTTTCCATCCCCCGTCAGAGTAAAAGCTAGCGGTGAGTCGTGTCTCTCGGCAACTTCGTCAGTAGACCGCTTGCTCGCGGACTGGGACGCCCGTGTCGTGACGCTGGCCGCGAGAGACTGCCGCGTCCGCCTCGTCGACCTCACAGGCGTGGACGTCTCGCCTTCAACACTGAGGCCTCGGACAGCGCTTTCCTTGGCACTGACGCCGTTGGTCACCTTGCGCGCTTCTCGCCGCCGGTCCCAAGACGCGAGCTCGCCCTCCTCGGGCATAGGAGGCTGAATGGCGGCAGCGGAACGGCCGGCCCCGACGGTGGTGGATGGCAAACCCGATTGTTCCGCGCGCTTTGTGCTCAAGTTGGGGAAGCGGTCTGCGTGGGCATCGTCGGGCACAAATGAAGCAGACAAGGGCTTGCAAGGGCGCGAGCGACTTGTGTGCCGCAGAGTGGGAGATTTTGGCCGGGATGAGTTGGACACACTCTGTTTGCTGGAGGCGGCGAGCGATTTGCCGCGGGTCTTGATTGGCTGGGGCATTGGCCCGGTCTGGGATTTTGCTCCAGTGGAGGAATGGACCGTCACAGCGCCTCGTCGCGGGTCCCCTAGCGTAGCTCCTGCTGCTGCTGCTGCTGCTGCTGCTGATGCTACTGCTTCTCCTGCCCCTGCTGCAACTCCTGCTTGTCTTGCTGCTGCTTCTTCTTCTGCTTCTGCTCCTGCTCCTGCTGCTCCTGCTGCTCGATGCGCAGTCGGGCTGTTGAGGATGCTCGCCCTGAGCTCTGGCGACGACAGACTCAGAGCCGTAGATAGTGACGAGTCGCTCGACCCAGAGTCTCGTCGGGCGCGTTTTCGCGACCCGGGCGTCTTCACCTCAATCATGCCCTTTGGACACCCAGCCTCTCCATCCGCCCCCAGTTTGCGCGGTGTTGTTGCAAACGCAGGAATATGCCTCGTCCTCATCGCCGCGGCCGTTTCCAGGTCCGTAATGGTGTTGGCGTCCGTCTGATGCGAGAGCTTGGCTTTTTTCGTCACTCGCTTGCCCACCTTCGCCCGAGGCAATTCCTCTGGTTCGTGAATCATGTCTGAGTAAGGCGCAGGTATCGGCGCGTGGGGTGTGAAACTGCTGTTGGGAGTTGGACGCACGAAATAATGGCACGCGCGTTTGTCCTTTTTGCCTTCGCGCTTCCTCTGCTCCATCATCCGAAAAAATTCTTCAATCGTTTCCTTGTCGGCTGTCTGGCTGAAGACGTCCTCAATCATGGAAACAAAGTTTGTGTCGCCATGCTTCTCGTCGTAGAGTGTTCTGAGAGCCCAAGCGGTCGGGTAGCGGTAATGCTTTAGGGCCTCGCCCACTGCTGCGTCGACAATCCTGGCGGTCAATCCGCGCTCGGCCCCTTCGGACCGCGTTTGACGGTTCGGAGTCGTGATTGTGAGGGCGATGCCGGAGGAGCTCCGCGGGCGTTCACGCTTTGCCGATGATGGCTGCGTGGGTGGGAGCAGGGCTGTGGGGGTGCTTTTCTTGGAAGGCAGTGACACGCGGCGAGACCGCCTGCGTCCATTCACGGCCATGGTAGGTTCGTAGTCGCCGTCCTCGCCAATAGCCTCCATTTTTGCCTTGGCAGTCAACGGTCTTCGCTTGGTTGTCGGAGGAGCTAAAGCAGACAACGGAGATGCAGGAGGAGAGATAGTCATGAGCGGTGCCTCACCGTCACCGGCTTCGGCAGCCTTTCTAGCAGCCTCTTGTTGTTCGGCTGCAAGTCTGGCGGCGGCCATGGCAGGCGTTTTGAGTATGATTTTCCGCACCGGCTGTGTCCCGTCCCCCGCAGCTCTCTTCGTCTTGGGCAAAGCTCCCAAAGGTGCCATAGTCTCCAACACGCCGTGGCGCGACAATCCAGCCTCTTCATAGCTAGGCCTGCTCTGTACCGAAGGCTCCAGCCATTTTTGCATAAAAGTCCGCGACGAGGACCCTTCGCTGGTCACGACCCTTGAGTCATCAAGCGTCCTTTTGCCATCCTTCCCAGCGATCTGTGGCTGCGCGGGACTCGAGAACCGCGAGGCCGACCGCGATGCTCGCGTGCTGGAAGATATCATGTCTTGTACCCCTTGAGGCCTTCCTTTCCTTTTGCTCGAATTTTCTTGGTTTCCCTGGAGCACTGTCTTCTTCACAGCAGACTCCGACGCTTCATGACTTGGGTGGATTCTGAACGCACGACCACCCCCTGAGCTGGCAGTCTCGAGGGCGACACTTGACGACGCACCTACTCAAGCCTAGCCACGATACGGTTAACGGGAGTGACAGGAAAAGACGCGGCCAGGAGACCGCTGCGATGGGGAGAGGGATATTGTTTTTTTACTTGGTTTCAGAGCTGCAGCACGAGTCCAGCTCCCGAATGGCGCTTTTTCGGTGCGTTTGACGCGGGTTTGAAAGAGTAAGGCGGTGGTGCAGGACGAGACGAGGAGCAGGTTCTTTGATGCGTGCGTTGTTCGTGGGCCGTCGGGGACTGATTGTTCTGGGTGCACTTGGCAGGGGTTACAGGGGGTCGCCCAGGGGGTCCACGGGGGGAGCGGTCGGCCCAATCTGCCAGCAAATCCACGTATAATGGTAAATACCCATCTCCCAGCCTCTGGCTAATCCCGACATGCTGCGGCGCTGGTATGTATGATGCATTTATTCATTCATATTCATACTAAAAGGCTTGCACAAGAAGCCATTGTCATACGAGCCCTCGACGGCGGACGCAGATGCAGGCATTAATCAGTCGTCACAATCCAGGCAGATAGACCCCTTTCCGCTGCCCGCTTAGCCACCCGCCGTCCCTCATCGCTTGCAGCCATTATTATCACTTGTCACTTGTCACTCAGCACTTGTCACCTGACACTTGACACTTTGGAAGGTCTTGCTTCGCCAACTTCGCCAACCATTTTCAACCGGCTGTGATACATTGTCTAGACACTTCGCTAAGCCACACTGGAAAGGGCTCGCACCTAATGCTTGCGCCCAACAGTCATGAGTATGACCGAGTATGTAACAAAATCACACGCCACGCCACGACATGCCTCCAATCCAAGGGCCAAATACCTCAGGCTAACAAAGTGAGCAAGAGGTAAAATACATCTTTCACACTATACATGGCATTCGCTCACACCGTCGCACTGAATACCATGTTCTTTCCTCCTCTTTTTTTTAGATTTTTTCCTTCCTTTTTTGGCGCGTACGGCGTTAGTGCAATTTTCTCGAGCCAACATGAGCTTCAATCGGCCAGAAAGAACCTGGGACAATGGGCACTGCCTTCTCTCGTGATGCTTTACTCGTCATCGCCAGAGTCTTCAGCGGCAGCTTCCTTCTTAGCAGGCTTCTTCTTCTTGCTCTTGCTCTTCTTGCCAGTGTTTCTGGAAAGGGGCTGCTCTAGGATCTTGAGGATTTCCTCGTCGGTGATCTTCTTGTCAGACTTGACCTTGCTCAGGTCGAGCGCGGGGGGGCCAGCCAGCTTGGTTATGCCGTTCTTAGTGATAGCTAGAAAAGAAAGAAAAGGAAGACTCGAGTCAGTTCTCATCATCATTCGTCGTTCAGTCGTGGCGATTTCCATCACGTACCAATGGTGGTCAGCAGACGAGCAACAGGGGAGTTGTCCTTGTCCCCAGCGAGCTCGTACTGACGGAAAACCTCGTTACGAACGCATTCAACAACACCAGACTTGGCGTCACGCTCATCCTCGAGCTGTCTCAAACTGAAGGGGAATGTGCCGAATTTCTTTTGGACCTCAGAAAAGATCTTTCGAGATGTGGGGCGCTTCATGATGTAGGTTTCCTTGGTACGGCGGTGCAGGGTGGCACGACCTTCTAGCCTCTTGCACTTTCCAGAGCCCAGAGAGACACCCATCTCGACACCCCAGACCTCAGACGTGGCCGGGACACCCTCGCCCTTGCCGCCCTCTTGAGGGTGCAGAACAATCTTCTTGGTGCTCTCGATCTCGTTGCGCTCAAAGAGCCATGAGGTGGTGCTCTCGACGAGTTTGCACTCGTAGCTTTCGCAGACCTTCTCCAACATGGCGGTCATCTTGGCTTGAGTTGGAGCTTTTTGCGAAGCCGCTTTGGCCTTTTCCTCGTCCGTTCCCTGAGCTAGCAAACCAGGTGGAACCATCAGTCGCAGAAGCAGTTCGTTGGCGTAGTAGTTGGCCAAGATCAAATCAGCTGAGCGGCCAGTAATGTCCTCGTCCTTCTTGTCGGCTTCGCGAGCCACAACGGTGTCACAGACGATGGCACCAAATCCGTCAATTTGCGCGCCAAGCTGGATCTTGATAGGCTCGTCGGGCTTGATTTCCAAAGCAGCCTCAGATTCGTCCGTGGTCAAAGGAGTGTAGGGAGTCACATATGAAGCCGGTGAGATGGTGGTGGGGTGAGAAAAGCCTGGAAATGGTCTTCGTCAGCAAACGAAACACGCGGCGATGCGCGAGATGCGCTTTTCGCGTCTTGGAGAGGATTGCTGGGTGGTGAGAACGAACCCTTGGTGACCTTCTTTCCTCTGTAAACCTTGGCCACCTCCTCCTCCATAATCTTGTCACCCTTCTGGCATATCTCTACAATCTTTGCGCCGGGGACGCAGAGCTTGGCGACTTCGGCAAGAACCTTTTCGGAAATTTGACCAG
The DNA here is from genome assembly GCA_018360325.1 of Claviceps aff. humidiphila group G2b. Lineage (NCBI taxonomy): Eukaryota > Fungi > Ascomycota > Sordariomycetes > Hypocreales > Clavicipitaceae > Claviceps > Claviceps aff. humidiphila group G2b. The sequence continues at coordinate 29,063 of SRQG01000017.1, forward strand.
CCGTCTTGTACTTGGTTAGGGTATCGGGGTTGTTGAGCGAGTAATCTGGAGCTCTGCGTCAGCAACCAAAGCTTGGCGATAGTGTTACCTCCTTGACCTGAGCTTTCGCGCAGGCCATGGCAGACAGTTTTTGAGCTTATCATGTGCGTGGAAAGTAAAGACAGGTCCCGATTGCTGACTATTGAGCTTGCTGGGAGCTAGAGCCAAGACAGGGCAGCAACAGTATGTGGGCGACACGAGAGATGCCCTTGTTGATGCTCTAAGTGGTGCCAATTGCATGATAATGCATAAAAGATAGATACGTACCTACGATTTCCTTCTCGTCTGACATGGTGGGCAACTTGGACATTTTGACCTTCGGATGCGGATTGTTGTCTGGAGGTTGTTGTTGGAGGTGAAAGAAGAATGGCGGGGATGAGCAGCTGTCGTTGTGGGAAAACAGGGAAAACCGGGGCTAACAGCGCAGTGTGTTTTGCGCCCCGAAGAAAGACAGAAGAGGGGCAGGAGGGGCAGGACGGGGACAGCCAGGGTTGAGGCGGTTCCATTGGTCAGCGTGTGTGTGTACTTACTACTTGCTCGAGCTCGAGTGCATCAACACTTCTAAATAGAGTTCTTGCACACTTCACCTCCAGACAGAGATATCGTTGACGAGGGTATGTCCCCAAGTTCGTACTTAGCTCGTTCTGTGGTCGAAGTGTATTTGCCGGGCTTCTTATTTAGTCTCCTCCTGAGGTCAAGTACCTTGCGGGTACCAGGTATGACCTGCCGCTTTCCCTACCCTGCACCGTTTTTGTCCACGACGCGGCCACGTTCGTCGTGAATCATAATATGTCCACATATGTTTCTATTTCTGGTCTCCTGGACGTGCTATGGCGGCAGCTACTCTGTATACTCCGTACAACTCGATCCATCAAACCACATACATACTATGTACATACCTTCAATGAGGCACATGCATTAGGTGCCTATGCTGGCATCCGGCTTCTACATATTATCCCGGCCAGATACCTACCTTCCTACCTAACCTTAGGTACCTACAGGCTATACCTCAGCTTCTGTGAAAAGTGGATACTCGGCTTGGACTGCCTTGACTGTCGGTAGTAGGTACCTGGTCTCTGCGCGCGTAATCACCCAAGACTGAGGTACCGCCGTACCGGGCTTTGCGTAGGTAGTCGCGCTGCGGTTCCAATTCCCAGCAACGACTGGAAGCCTTTTCCCCAAAGCCATGTCGATTCCGAAGCCTCGCAGCCTCGCCCATCCAAACTCGCCATCCGAGCAACCTAGCTCACTCAACGACCTCTTGCAGCCGGGTACTTTACCGCGGCCGCTGCGCAATCTCGTTGAAGCTGTGTACGCTGCCGCATCGTCGCGGCGACATCGCTGCGCGCGCGGTCTCCTTCCATCGTGACCATGGCGACCCAGCCGGCCACGTCGGCGCCTGCGACAGGCGCGACACCGACCACGACACCGACCACGACACCGACCGCGACATCAGAGGCGGCAGCCGAAGAGAATCAGTCAACGCAGGACTCTGCGGCGGCGGAGATGCCCGTCCGCACGAAGGAGTCGTTCAATCGGCTCATGGTGGAGCGATACACCACGCGCGACGCCATCGCTGCTGCTGCCCTGGGCGAGCAGCTTGCCCAGACCCGCAAGTCGACGCAGGAGATGCGAGATAAGATTCACGAATACCGGATGGTTCGAACCGATTACAAGCCATGGTTCCCTCCTAGCCGACTGTACGGGGAGGGATACAATGGCTTCGGAAACGGCTATACGGAAAACCAGCAACCAACCTCCCGCATCATCTACCCCTCACAGAAGCCACGACCGGGCCGACGGACTACACCGCCCATCAAGTTTGCCCGCAAGGACTTGCTCAAGCAAGCTGAGCAGCACGAAGAACTGGTGCCGCTTCGGCTGGAAGTAGAGTGGGACAAGGTCAAGCTACGGGACACATTCACCTGGAACCTACACGAGCGCCTGCTGGCAGTGGAACTCTTTGCCGCCCAGATCGTCGAGGATATGGGGCTCAAACCGCCCAATGCCCAGCCAATATTTGACCAAATTGTACAGCAAATGCGCGAGCAGCTTAATGAGTTCTACCCGTTTGCTTTCTCCGAAGAAGATGCGCTGGATCCCGAGCTGCCGTATTCGGCATACAAGAACGACGAGATGCGCGTACTTATCAAGCTGAACATCACCATCGGTCAGCACACCCTGGTGGATCAGTTCGAATGGGAAATCAACAACCCGAACAACTCACCCGAGGAGTTTGCCAGCAACATGGCGCGCGATCTCTCGCTCTCCGGGGAATTCACCACGGCCATCGCCCACTGCATTCGGGAGCAGACACAGCTGTTCATCAAGAGCTTGTACAGCGTGGGACATCCCTTTGATGGTCGGCCCATCGAAGACTCGGACCTCGTGGCAGCCTTCCTGCAGACGCCGCTTCCCACCGTCTTCCGACCCCAGCAGCAGGCAAAGGAGTACGCGCCGTACATGTACGAGCTCAGCGAGGCCGACCTGGAGCGGAACGAAATGGTCTTCTCCCGCGAGCAGCGGCGCCAAAAGCGGTCCATCAACAGAAGAGGTGGCCCGCAACTACCGGATCTCCGAGAACGCCAGCGGACGATAAGGACTCTCATTGTGTCCTCGGTGCTTCCCGGTGCGGCCGAAAACGTTGAAGACAGTCGGTTATTCAAGCGCGCGGCTGGCGCGACCAGAAAGAAGCCCAACCGCGACGGAGATTTGTCAGACTCAGAGGACAGTGACGATTCCTCCCCCGACTCTCCAGCTCCCTCACAGCTCACCGGTACAGCCCGCACGAGGGGCATGCGTGGTGCGGCATCGGCTGCCCAGCAGAGAATGGCCAATCTGGGCCGCTCAGAAACACCAGAGGCTGGTTCGCTGCACCATCACGAAACGCGGACGTCGCGGCGTGGCAGAGACGAGACAGAGGAGCCTCTGCACTTGTGGGTGACGCTCAGGCTGAACAAGGAAATGCTAAGAAGGGCCATGAAGGGAGACTATCGCGATCTGAAAGCCCCATCACAGCCGCCTCAGACACCCGTGGCGGCTTTTGCCAGAGCACTGAGCGTGCCCAGCAGCAGCAGGCCCAGGTCAAAACCACCTCTGACTCCTCAGCCATCAGTACCACCGCCACCTCCTCCCCCAACAATATCAACACCAGCAGCAGAAGCAACAACATCAGCATTAGCAAGCGGAATTCCAAGCAATCTGCCTGCCGGTCAAATCGGCCGTTTGCCTGCTCCCCCACCTGTCCCAGGCCAATCACCCCCACCAGCTGTAAGTTTCTCTTATTAGTCTCCTTTCTTTCTCCTCTAGTTGCCTGGACAACAACGGCGATGATTTGAACACGAAATGCTGAGGCCACCATGCCCCATCTAGCCCCCTCCCCCCCAGTGGCTCGTCCACGCCCTCAAAGAGCTCGAGAAGCAATACCCCAACGGCGACAGATTCGAAGCCATCATGAAGTACTCCTTCCTAGACCCCATCTCCGAACTGCCCACCCAGCCAACAGGGGGCCCCCTCCCCGAAGGCGTAAAATATGCCTGGCTTCCCCGCATCCGCTGCCTCGACTGCATGAGCAAGTTATACACGCCTGGGCCGGAAATGACAGCCGGCAAGTTTGAAGCGCATTTGAAGTTTTCGGGGCACAGGGAGAAGGTGAGGTTGCGGCTGGCTTCTCAGGGGAGTAGTGAGGTGATGGAGTCGCGATGAGGCTATTTTTCCGGTTCTTTTTTTTTGCTATTCCTGTATGCCTTACCTTGCCTTGCCTTGCCGTCGAGTTTTTTTTTCCTCAAGCCAAGTCTCTTGATTTACGGCGTTGTCATACCAAAAAAAAAGGCAAAAAGGATCCCCCCCAAAAAATAGTCTTATTTTTCATATGCATGATACAAGAAGGGGGGGGGAGAGGAGGAGGCGCGGCTTTTCTTCGCCACGCGTCAGGTCCTGTGGCTTTTCTTGTCCGGAAGAAGGAAGGAAGGAAGTAGACGGGAGGGAGGAGTAGAGCGCATGGTTACGTTGGGTTGGTGTTGTTCTTTTCAAGCATGTGTGTTTGTATATACATATTCCTACACGATGAAAGAGAAACAAGGAAGGGAGTTGGACTCCCGTGGAATGGGTAGGCGTAGACTTGTGTCCTTTGCATTGCACGTGCGTTGTTGTTTAATGGGTTTGTCTATTGCGACTCGCGAGTCTCTGGTTCTGTGTTCCACGAGGTCGCGGCGTCAGACTTTGAGTCAACGATATCTTGTTTCTCTTTTCACTACACGCTAATAGAAGTTCTTGGATGTGCCACCACTGCCATGATCTCCAACTCCGCCCTCACCGAACTCCGCCACAACACGCACGCACGCACTTATTAAACTGCCCTAAAAGAGAAGATGTGACTCGCACAGCGCGGAATATCCCGGAATACGAAGATGCCTCGTCGCCCGCCCTCTAACTGGCCAACCTTCCCCCGCTCAGGCTGACCTTGCCCTTGCCCTTCCGATGTGGTGTACCGTGCGGCGTATGGGCGGTTCATCAGGCCACTAGGTTCTCAATACGACACCTTCCCTTCTGTTCTCTCTGTGTAGCTTTCCTCTCCTGGATAGAAGCAGGTACAACGACGAAAGATACCAAAGAAAAGCCCGTGTTACAGTTTCTTACATGTGCAACTAGCAACTACTATGTATATGAGGTAGTATACCACCTTACGGACCCAACACTGAACAGAGACGTAGGTAGGCACAGTGTGTATAAAAAGACGGGGCACCGCTTCCCCGGGATAAAAAGTTACATAAAGTTCGAAGGGACGGAGAAATTCAAGAACAGATGTAGATTTTAGGCTCCAAACCCCTCTACAGTATACACAAAAGGAACGAAAGAAGGCCATACACCCTTAGCACCCATGCAAAAGGAAAAAGAAGAAAAGAAAGAATGAAAGGATAGACTGAAGAAAGTCAACTGGGTTGAAACGTGACCTGCAACCCTCATCTTCCCACGTACCCAGAACCGGGAGCCACACTAGGGCAGAATGGCATGAGGGCAAAACACGATCATGATGAGAAAACCGGCTTCGAGGAATTCAAATCTCTTTGAATTACTCATCGACGTCCATCTCTTCATCCTTTTGTGCCCTACTGCGTGTTCTCGACGAGCGACTTGTGCGGTTGACAACCTGCAAAACAGTTTGTTTTACAGATCTTTTGCTCTTTGATGACGCGGCCCTGGAGCTGCTGCGTTTGGTGGCGGGGACTTCTTCCTCCTCTTGCTCTTTCTCTTCTTCTTCTTCTTCTTCCTCTTCTTCTTCTCCGGCTGCCTCCTCGGCCTCCTCCGCTTCCTCCGCTTCCTCCGCTTCCTCCGCTTCCTCCGCTTCCTCCGCCTCCGCCTCCTGCTCCTGGTCTCCTGCTTCATCGTCACCAGACGCCGGCGCATCGCTCTGCTCCGACTCAGAGTCGGCTTCTTCACCGCCGCTCTCCTCGGCATCGGGTTGATCGCCATCCCATTCCGCTACACCTCCGAGCATTTCTTCCTCATCATCCGTGTCATTTCGTTCCTTGTAGTTGGACACTTTGTGGGCACGTCCGCTGCGACGGCGCTCAGAAACGGCAGCCGATGAAGCCTCTTCCTTCTGCTTTCTTGGCTTAGCCGCCTTCTTCACTTGGGTGTTCTTGGTCGTCTTCGGCTTTTTGTCCCGAACAATCGTCTTTGTCTGGGTCCTTGCTCGCTTAGCAGACGCATCACCCAACTCATGAGTCGACTTTCGCTTCTACAAGAGGAACTGTGGTCAGCATAAACCTGCTCTGGATCGGGTTTTCTGAAGCCTGCATCGCTCCTTGCTGCTTACCTTTTTGCGATCCAGAGCGCGCAAAATATCATCGACGCGCTCGTCAATCTCCTCTGGAATGTACATCTTCTTGGCAATCGATTGGGCCACCTCACTGGATGGCAACGCGGCGTATAGGCCAGTCGGAAGACCGACTTTACCCGGCCATGCCTGAAAAGCCCATGCTTTTCGTTCTTGATACTTGCGAATGATAGTCGACGCCAAATCACTCAGCACGTAGAGGTTATCGCTCTTATCCGCGTTGATGCCATCTTTCGTCTGCTTGACACGCTCCGCATATCTGTAGATTAAGGATATGTTTTCCTCGGAAGCGACTGTGCCGAGGTAGAACAAAAAGTAGTTTGCAAAGTCTACCAAGTCATCAATCTCAGGGCTGTAGTCAGGATGGTGCGCCAGCAAAGCAATTAGACGAGCAAGAAGACCTTCCATCACGTGTTGCTTCTGCTCGGTGTAGTAGCGCACCCGAGATCGAAGCCATGTCTCGACGCGATTCTTGAGGTCCGATGACGGCTCGAAGGCGATTAGGAATAGTATTGTGTGAAATCTTGGCCGCAGTTTACCTCGAGTGAGGTAGCTTTGCAACTTCTCCACAAAATGCTTGCGAACTTGTAGTTCGCTGTCTTGCACCAATTCCGCCATCTTGTTGAAACTTGAAGGCTCCAGGCAATCATCGTACTTCTTCACTGTACAAAGCTTCAAAATCATCAACCCGGCCATGAGACGGAGACGCTTCTTATGATGTAATGGGGTGTCCTTCGTTTTGCAGAATTCTCCCTCCATGACGATAAACGTCTTCAAGAGCTTGAACAACAGCTTGACACGTTCTTCAGCGTCGGCATCTTGCTCCGTAGCAAGCGCGTGATTCACCAAGATTTTCAGAGCGAGACACTTGGCTTGCAACTCTTCATCCATATCTGCATCGTTTACCCACGGGGGATCCTTCGGATCCGCATCAGTCCGTACTTCGCGCAGTATCTCTTTGATGGTCAAGTCACGGATAGCTTCATCCGAGTCGGCAGTGACGGAAGGCAGCAATCGTGCCAGTTGGCAGATGGTCGCCAGCCGCGTCAAGAAATGGGGCGATCCGTATCCCAAGCCTTTTATCGAATTCCTGAGTACGTTCGTGGCTGTGACCTTGCTCTTATCATCACCCTTGGCCAGAAGGATGCTGACTGCGTACTTTGCGGCTCGGGGCGGTGATGCGTATTGGGAGTAGCTCATCAGCGTCTGCGTAAAGCTGCGATCATAGTCAACGTCTTGAGAATATTTCTTTGCGTAGGAAGAGTATGCCTTAAGAATATCGACTACAGCTGGATCGTTGCTTTTCTTGTCCGCGGGCGCTTGTTCGATGATCTCGCGCCGCAGTTCTTTCGCGTGAGACCTGAAAACATCCGGATTTCGCTGCGAGATGTCATTGAGTACTTGGTGCGCGACTGTTGCACACCCGCCCTTGTCGCTCTTGGAATAGTCCATGATGGTGGCAAGGTGGCTTCGATTAAACATGAGACAGCTCGATCGATACAGCAGCGGAATCAACGTATCGAGACACACTGATGCCGAACCGGCTTGGATCTTGGTGATGAGCTCATTGATGGCTCTTCTCACAGTCTTGAAGTCGCTTTCCGGTTCGATGGCGTATTTGACTAGTTGATAGCTGCGGCGATCATTGAGTTTGGCAAACTTCTGGAGATCGCTGCGAACCTTGAGTGGATCAGGAAAGAATGTGCCGAGCCATTCAAAGGTTTTCGCGAGCGTGGCTTTCACCTTGTCCTCGTCGGCAACCACGACTCCGCCGTTGTAAGCCTCACACTGCTTGATGAAGATGGCGAGGCCCTTTGCAAATTGCGGTTGGCGTGACTGCAGGGCGAAGAACGCCTTCTGGGCAGGAGCATCCAGATACTTCAGCATGAGCAGAATTCTTTCAGCCCGTATCCGGTCTTGATCACCAGCACTGACGCCCCCCTTGCCCTGGGAGCCCGCGGCGTTCTTCGCACCCTTTCCCTTGACGAGAGGGTACTTGAGAGGAACGAGGCACTCAAACATGACGCGGTCAAGTAGGACATTCAAATCTGAATCGTTGGCATAGAATCCGCTGATTATGCGAGATGGTACGCCAGACAAGCATGAGATCACAGCCTCTTCACCGTCAGCAATTTCGCCAGCACCAACAGCCCAAAGTTTCCCCAGCAGCACCATGGCCTCCACGCGAACAGCAGGCCTTCTGTCGCGGCAGCGATCCGCCAGACTGGCAAAGACAGAGCCCTCCTTTTCGACTCCACCAGTGACACCTAGCTTTAGAATGGCATCGCGGAAATTGAAAAGCTCAATGGCTTTGACCGCAGCAAGTCGCACCCTTTCTTCGCTGTCATTCAGCTTGTCCACCAAGCCCTTGACAAGCTCGCTTTCATCCTCTCTGCTCAGGCCTATACCCCCTGCAGATGTGGACAGGATATATCCAGCTGCCGTCACCCACGCGGCTCGGATCGTCCCCGTCTTGTCGTTCTTCCTGCCGACGAAACTTCGATACGTAGCATGATGAGTTTGCGCAAATGACTGAGGCGAATATGGCTTTGTCAACACGTTAGCCTCGCTGTCGGGGACTGGAGAGGCACCCAGATTGTCGTCTATCAAGCGAACGGGAGGGTATGCCGCTGGATCAAGTACTGGCGGTGGAGGGGGGCCAGCAGCTCCAATACCGGAAATCATATCACCAAAGGTTTCCGTCGCAATCAGTCGCAAATGAACATTGTCGGCAGAAAGCTCAGCGTCGAGCTGGGGTACGACGTTCTGCAAGATGTCAGGAGCAGCGCGCCAGAGTTCTCGAATCAGCATGTGCGCTTGACGAAGACTCTTCAGATCTGCTTCTGAAGGACCCGAGATGTTGTCGTCCTCATCCGAATCTTCACCATGACGAAAGCCATTGCCCTTGGTGGCAAATTTCGAGGCCCCAAGGATCACATCACTGAAGTACTGACTGATGTACCGGGACATTTTATCGGCGCATCCGTTGCAGATATTCTTGGCCATCACGTACGCGGCAGGCTCCGTCTTCAGCAGCAGAGTGGCCTGCTTATCATTTTGATCTTTGCTCTTGCCTCCACCAGGCGGTGCTGCCCGGAGAAACTGGCTGATGATAGCGTCGATGACTGTCGCAGGTATGCTCCCTGAGGACTCATCAATGACTTCCATCAACATGTCTGTAAGCCCAATCTCCACATCCTTGGCCACTTGCTCCTCGCTAGAGGCTCTGGAGCTCGTGGACACGCCATCGAACGTCGAATTAAACAGTCGCAGCAGCAGATCATCTGCACCGTGAATTTCGGAGATCAATAGGATACTCTTGACTTCGGACAGTGACATGAGGACGTATTTGTGTTGGCTGTTGTAGGGATTCGTCGGGTCGAATAAGGCTGGCAGAATATCCTTGATGAAAAGGGTGAATATCATCTGAAGAATTGAGGGAACGAAGGGCTTTATGTCAGCAGAAGCGATCTTGCGTTGATGTCATGGGAAAGGCAATCAGGATAAAGCTCTATTAAAGATTGGCAATGACGTCTCACCTTCAACTGATCATCTGTAAAGGGCGCATCGGGTACGAACAATCGCAGGATATCAACTACACAACACGCAGTATAGGCCTTTACACCGCGATCTTTGTGCTGTAGCAGATTTCTATGCGCCAGACTTGCCGACACGCCCTTGAGTGAATCCAAGTCCACACCACCTTGATCAAAATCCGCAAGTTCCTTGGACAATCTTTCAAGACGACCGAGCAAGGTAGCACTGGCAATAGGCTTGGCAGGCCGCCACGATAGCTCCTCGTCGAACTCTAAGCTACGTTGCTCCATTTCCTCTTCATCATCGTCGTCTTGTTGCTCGGCCACGGTCTCTTGTTCGGGGCCAGATTCCGGATCCGTCTCAGGAGCATCTTGCTGCATTTGGATGTCTTCTTCCACAGGCTCCGGCTCCTTCCCCCTGGCCCTGGTCCGGCGTCGGGACGGCATGGTGCAAAATGGAAAGGAGAATCAGATTGGGAGGTCGGAAGTCGGCAAGCGTGCAAGCGTGCAACAGCAACGGCAACAGATATCAAGCTGAAGAGTCTCTGGTGAAAGAAAACAAATAAGGGGGTGGGGGGTCGCCGTAACCCCAAGCAGAGAGAAGGTCGTTTGAGTAAGGGCTTGTCGCGTCGATCTTGTTGTGGTACGCCACACGGTTCACTGCATCTCACGGTCCAACAGATGCTGCAAGACTGGGCGCGGAAGGGTGGTGCAGGCCGAGATGCGCGACAGTGTCGATATATGAAGCAGAATCCAGTAGTGCGTGCGACAGGGTTAGGGGGGATGCGAAAGATGAAGGAGTTTGATGATGGGCAATGCGCTGCAACGATGGCGTGGGGATGGAGACGACAAAGCAGCAACTCGGGTTGTTGCGGATTGGTGGATTGGTCAACGGCTATCAGCACAGCAACAGTTGTTGAAAAACGAGGTCACACTGCCACGCTGCTGCGATGCCGAGTGCTCAAGTGTCTGTGACATCGTTTCCCGCAGCATCCTGGGCAGTCAGTAGGTAACGAGTACTTAATGCTGATAAGCTCGAGCTGCACGCGACCTGACGCGGCAGCCTCTCGAAGGTCCCACCCCGCGTTTCTGCCTTTCCCAAAAGAGCAAGCTTCGGGCACTGGAGCCAACTTCCATAACTCCGTCCGACTGGTCACCTTCACTTCTATGTGACTTCGGATGTAGAAGATCTTGGATATGTGCTCCCAGCAAGCTGCTTTTGGCCCGCCCGCTACGAACATGTTTGTAGCATGAAATTGTTTGCAGTTTCATCAACGACTTTGTGCTGTGTGGACGAAGCTGATCTGTGCAACAGCTCGCCAACTTCACCTCATACCTTAGCATGTCAGGGGCCGCGTATCAGTCACACTCTCGACGGGCTGTCATGCCCCAAACTCCTCTGAAATGCACAAATCTGTGGCAATAGACGCCGGAAAATGAGCTCTTCGATTATATTCTTGCAAGCCATCCGCCTGCTTGATCACATTTGCTCGACCCTTGAAACAAGCAAGGCGACACAGGAGGAAGCCGAACTGATCTGTGTGAGCTTTGTCGTGTTTGTCCGCGACAAGTTGTCGGACAGCGCCGTTGAACTTCGTTCGTGCTGGTTTCCGGTTCATATCCTGTTCATGACGGTCATGCTCGTCTCTGACAGTCTCGGGATGTCCACGGAATCAAAATCTCCAAGCTTTCTTGTTGCCTAAATTCGCACCATGATGGCGAGGGATTGCTCAATGGAGTGGTCCATTAGCGTGGCAAGAGGACAACCATTGTCCGTTCGCGAGTAGATTTGACGACTGTAGATATGGTGTTTCACAATCTACTGCCCATGTTGATAGGGCTGGAAGCATCTTGTCCCAGCTGTCCACCAACTGTTGGACATGCACTCATCGCTAAGCCAACTTCGACACCCCTGATTCATAAACATCAGATTTGGCTCACTTGAGCAGGTCGCGTAACAATCACGTAGCAGTTATTAGAACAAGGTGTTATCCACACATACTTGTTTTCCTCTCTCTTCTCTTTCCCCCTCACGCTCTCTTCTCTTGTTCACACAATCCTCCACGCTCTTTTTTCTCTCGTTTCTCTTGGTCTCTCATTTTCAGTCTCTCACGACGTTTTCCCCCAATCTTCATACTGATTCTCCTTCAGAGAGCACTCGTACCTGTATGTTCTCTCCAAGCGTTTGCCTCTGGTATCTGCCGTGATACATAACACCAAGTCCCTGACCGACGAACTACCTGAGTCCCTCTGTCTAAGAACTGAAAGCGTGTCAATGCTGACTGGAATTAGTTCAGCATTTGTAGACTTTCATAGTACTCAGAATTTCCAATCAACAAGTAAGTTTGACTCTCCACCGGCTGCTCTGCAGCAATGTGCGTTATCGTTGGACATCCATCTAACCTCTTCCCCTTATCCAACTCAAAAAGTGTCTCAAACAGAAGAATCAGCCTTCAAAGAGATGGCAGGATCTGCACAGAGGGGCTGGGGAAAGAAGGAAAGGTCCTGGACCTATATGCCTCAGTTGAAGCTGACCAGATTTTGCTGGCTGCTTGCTTTCACCGCGGGGCTATTTGTAGTCGCCTTCCACCTTGGTACGTTGAACCCTTCTTCTTTTTTGTTTCGTTCTGTCAGCAATTAGACGTGGTTGAAACAATATCTGATGTGAGATATGAGGCGAACAGGCCAAAGTGGTTCTTCCCGCTCGGCTGATGAGATAATTCACGCCGAAACCGTTGTCTCTGAAGCCGCCCATATGCTTGCCGTTCGGGGAGCATCCAACGAAACAACCTCTACACTTCCGTCTGTATCAGCTGTGGATGGAGTCACGGCTCCTGGCTTCTCCGCGAGCATGACGACTTCTCGAGTTGAAACTGAGGGAACTCAAGCCGCAACAGCAGCTGCTGAGACCCTTTCAGACTCGTCTGGTGAAAGCGCGCCAGTAACGTGAGTCTCAATTTGTTTTCCGGAGAATGGACTGTCCATTTCTTCATTTCTCTGTATACTGCCATTCTTCTAGAAAGGCTGACTTTGAGAATCCTGTTTGACTTTGCGCAGATCTCAAGCCTCAGAAGCCTCAGTGACCACCATTTACAACAACACCAGCACGACTCAGCGAACTGTGACCAGCACGACTACCGCCACAACAACCATCACGCTTCTTCCTGTGCCAGAGTACACGCAGTCTCAGAGTGATGAGGATGCATGCCACAAGACAGTTACAGAAACTGTCTTGGTCACTCTGTACCCTCAATCTGACGCTACAGTCACGGCAGAGGCGTCTACGGTCACCGACACCAACACTCAGGTTACGTACTCAAGCGGTCTATCCGACGCCACTCTTTCTGGTAGCCCGTCGACGCAGACAGATTTGCAGACCGACATCTCTTTCACGCCCGGTGCCCCTGATGCCACCATCTCCGGTACCCCAGTGACCGTAACAGACTTCAAGACAGACGTATCAGTCACCGCTGGTATTCCTGATGCCACCATCTCCGCAGAGGCGTCAACTGTCACAAACGTCCAAATCAGCTTGAGCTTCCCCGTGACATCGACTTACACCACGTATTTTACGACCCTGACCATCACCGACTTGTGGGACACCGCCAGCATCCTCGATCCCGCGATGCAAACCGCAGAGTCCGCCTCCCTGGAAATCATCACCATCTTTCCCCCGACAGGCTCTGTCTCCTCCTCTTCCACCATCGTGGCCTCCTCCGAAGTGCTCGGAGACGTAACCACACTGCCGGCTAGCCCAACAAGCACTGTCACCACCACCGTGACCGCAACGGGCGGAACCCCAGCCGTTGAGACCGTTACTGTAGTCGTTCAGCCCCCTCCCTCGTACACACCAACAGCATCCAATTCCACCTCCACAGCAGCAGAAGAAACCAACATCTCTGGCACACTTTCTTCTACGAGCACCTACAGCCCCGTCGTCATCTCGCATGGGAACAGGCGTCTCGAGCCTAAATTCTGGACTGGAAGCAGCGGTCACGGCCACGTTGTCGGTACAGTCATGCTCATTGCCATGATCACGTTTCTGCTATGAAGAGGAAAAGAAGATACCAAAGAAGAAGGGAGTGAGTTTTACTTTTGCATGGCTATTGGATTCTTTCTCCTTCGTTTTCTCTTACCCCCGTTACACAGTTTCAGAATACTGGATTACATCACATCACAAGGTTTTAGCAAAGGCTCCTGCCTTTTTTTCTTTTTTGTTTCATCACATCACATAAGGATTAAGTTAAAGTAGATTTGGTTCCAAAGGGAAAGTTGCACAGAAGAAGAAAGATTCTTGGCGGACGTAATGCGGGGAGCAAAAGAATAGGGAACGTGGGATTGTATGTGCTTCAATTTGCTGGCTACCAAGATTGTAATTATTACTGTTTCCATTTTCTCTTGCCATCTAGTTATTGAATGCCAAAAAAAAAATTGAGCTTGTGCGTCATTGAAAAAACATGAGAGAAACATGAACAAGATTTGCACGCCGCTACATTGTGGGTATTGGTTCTGTTGAGCCTAGAGAGGTTCTTGTATTCAGCTCGTCCATCTCGTGATGCTCCTTTTAGCGTGAGATGATTGAGACACTTCTCTCGTACACGTATCCAAATGGAAAGAAGGGCTAAGCTATACTTTGTTGCAAGAGTGTAAAGAGCCAAAGAGTCGAAAGTCATACCACTACGCCATCAAGCAAGCACCTTTCCTTGCGCCAGAAATACAGCCATCTCACCAAATACTTCCAAGGCCGTAGAAGAATAGCATAACATGCAAAAGAAAAAATAGCTCCATATTTCTGCTTCATCGCGCACGCCTTTCCGCTTCCTCTCGCGCCTGGCGGGCCTTCCAGTTATCTCTCATGGGGCCAGCAGCTCTATACAAATCCTTCTCCGAAACCCGATCGTTGATACTTTCCAGCACACTAGATACAGTGCTCGTGTGATTCGCCTCATGCTTATCGTCTCGAAAGCGAACCAAGCGCCATCTCCCTTGGTCGTCCTGATTACACTCCACGATTCGAAAGTTCAACGGGTCGTTCAGGGACTTCAGCATTTCCCATTCCGCTTCCGTCATGTACAAGTCACGGAAGAACTCGTACTTGTCCGGCCCACTGTCCCCCTTGTAGATTAACAGCTCTGCTTTGGGGACATTGTCGTAATCGATAAAGGGCTGTGTAATTCCTTCTCTCCGCTCTTGCTCATTGGGTTCTACCAGAGGAAACGTGAGTTTCAGACGACAATCCACCGTGTTTTCTTCCGGCGGCTTCCACTTGAGAATGTGAGGGTCTGTGCCGTGCCTGTATGGTGTGTTGCGACACGTAAAAATGAGACCGTCGTTTCCGTGCTTTAGATTCGGCAGTACCTGCTTGAACATCATTTCAATGCCGTACGCCAGCTGGAAGGGCTTCATCTCCACGAAAAATGGCTGGAACTGCAGCTCCTCTGGGTATTCCTTAAAGAGTTTCTTATACGGCGCGTAGAGCCTCTGTTTGAAGTATGCCAGTCGCTTATCTAGCGTGCGATCCATGAGCTTATTACCATCCATGAGTAGGCAGTCAAAGACCAAGAAGCGGGGCTCTTTCTTCCCATCTGGGAGGCTATCCCAGACTAATTCTCCATCTATCAAGGTTCCCTCGTGGAAAGCCTGCGTGTTGTTCTCCAAGGGGAAGTGGAGGTTTCTATTCGCGATGAACCAGTAGTCGTTCTTTCGGTCGATGAGATAGTGCGTCTCGCCGCCCTCTTCATCGGACGTCGAATAGAGAAGGTAGCGGATTCCATCAGACTTCTCGCAGACGTAGTAGCTGTTGCTCATGTGTTAGCAGGTGCGCTGACGACACGAGGCAGGATATAAACAGGGGGAAATCGGAGCGTACTCTTGTTTCTTCAGGTCTTCCAGATGCTCTCTTGCGAAGCTCACAGGCTGAGCTCCAGGAAATCCAGTCTGATGTCGCCCGAGCAAATGTGCCACCTCTTTGCGCATAGAATGCAACAAGGACCCAGACGCCTTCACTCCAGGCTCGGATATCGAGCTAATCTGACCGTCTGAAGGTTGTTCCATATTGACCTTGTCGAGGGCTGCCAGCGCGCGTTTGCGAGTCGTTGTGCACCCGAAAGTAGGATCGTTGCTTTTGCACGTGGGCTAGTGGATGGGCTTGGTGGCAAGGTCGATCAATTTATGCGACCATGGGAGGCTGGGAAGATCTTCGTGAAAGAATCGGTCTTACCATCGCGTGCCCATGGAGCAGGCTCGTGCCATCTGATTGTTCTCTCTCTCGCGAAGTAACGAAGACACCGTTGCCTGGTCGCAACTAAACATTATACGGAGTAGATCGGTGTTGGCGCGTCCGCTTATCGATAGGCATGAGCTTACCTAGGTACATACCTCCAGCCTAGGTACGCAGGCACTGGGCAGCAGGCTGCAGCAATGCGGCGTAACTTGTGAGTTGATCATGTATGTGCACAGTTGAGTGCTCTATGATGATCAATAAAATCCTGTACGTGAAAGAGTAATTGTGCTATGGAATACGTATCATATGGTGTTCATCGGAAAGACTACATCCCCATCCTTGCTACGAAATAAGTATCGGCGCTCAATTGTCATCTATCTTGTCAACCTCTGCTCGCGCCTCTTCCCATTGCTGCTTGCTCTTCTTGGCCCACTCAACATGACTTTTCGCATATGCAAGCTAGAACCATTCTTTAGCTTCACTCGGCTCCTAAGCGCTTCCAACACTTCGGATAAGTTCGGAGAGGGGAAAACATACCATGTATCTCTTTAAATCATCTTCTTTGTCTTTTTGAAATCGCTTAAGATCATTCAAAACGCTCTCGCTTGCTTCCTTGACATCTCGTTCTGAGGCAACTTGCGCCTGTTCCAACTGTCCGATGGATTCCCGAGTTTTGCCGATGGTATCTCTCCGGGTACGTTCTGGATCTACATCCGCAACTCCCTGAATCGCGTGGCGGAGAGGACCGAATATCTTGTTTGTGATAGAATTACCGCTAGGACCTTTCTTATGGGACACACTAGCACTTCTGTCAGGAAGACCTTGGCTCACTGATGGCGTCGATGAAGAGTAATCTCCATGCGTGGGTGGGAAGTCGGAATCGATGGACTCAGTATCTTCTTGTCCCGTGTCACGCCTGTGCTGTGGTGAAGATTCTTTCTGGCTTGTAGAGCGTTTCCGAGGCGGGGATAACTGTTGACTGGTCGACAAATATTGCTCAATTCGCCTCGCTTCCGCTTCGCTTTGTTCCAACTGCTCCAGCAGATCTCGCTTCTTAGCTAGCTCTTCTGCTGTTAGATCCTGCTGAACTCTTTTCAACACCCTATATCGAAGAACGCTCTTAACGACACCAGCAAATTGCGCATTTTCTCGCATGGGCTCAGCAAAGCTGGCCCCCAACGAGCCAGCTAACTCTTCTGTTGCGATGTACGACAAGTCTGCTGCCTGACCAACCCGTTCAATTGCCGGGCCAAGTGATGGCGCTTGCTCGGAGAGGGCAAACGCATTAAAGCGAGAGCCCAGTTCGCATAGATCCGTTGCAAGTGCCGAAAGGTGCGACAATGTTCGTCGATTGACTTTCTCCATAGGGCCATTGAGAAGCTGCTCCATCTCCTTTGTGGAAGCCTCGTAGGACACGAAATATGGATCAAGATCCTGTTCGCTGTAGACTTTTGATTCGGGGGGAAAGCGCCCTATGACGTGTGTTCGTGTCTGAGCTGGTGGAAGGCTGGATTCGTAGTGGTGTTGCCCGGCTGATGTTTTGAGCTTCGCGGATGTGGAGGGTACGGGCAAGAAATTATGCGCGGGCGACGGATTGGCTGTGTCTAGAGGCGGAGCTTTGAGGACAGATTTGGGGATCGAGGCTACTGGATGGGAATGTAGGACTTCACTCTAATCGTCGGAACGTAAGCAAAGGTGTAGAAGTACGTGGTTTTGTCATGATAGAGTTCTTACCCAGCTCGTATTAGGATCAAGAAACCTCCACCACACGCCGTCGTCTCGTACAGCCTCCATCCGGCGGCAGCGATTCAAGAACACGGCTAACATACGTTTCCGAAGATCAATCATGTGTTGATCTTGCTTGGCACTAGTTGGTTTGGCTGCGTAGTCTGCCATGGTTTGTTTTTCAGGAATCGGAGGAATGATGAGTGTAGGGTGTAGGCGGGTGAGGGCTTCTCTTAGCGACGCGAATTCGGAGTATCGGCGACGAACCTCGAGATCCTGTCGTTACATTAGAATTTTGTGCTAGAATATCGATTCGAAATCCTACCCCAGTCCGAATGGTATACACGATGTATCGACCTCCACTTTCCAAACTCTTTCCGGCGTCTGTAATGATGATAGGCGTATCAGGATTCTCGTAGAAGATCTGCTCTATGCGGCTGGTGTAGCCCCCAGGTTTCCGCCTCTGAGAAGCCTCATCTCCAGTCTCAACAGTCTGATGATTGTCACCATGTGGTGTCACAGTAACTTGGCTAAAAGCCGGCTCCTCATCTTCGCTGCCTGAAGTCGGCGTATGTGGGACGTCGAAGGGCCGATCTAGAGTAGAGATGATTTGAGAATGTGAGTACAGTGAATCATACAGTTGGAAGACTCGCCCCAGCATCTGGTGTAGATGCGACGAGTCTGAGAAAACTCACAATCGCGAGAGCTTGGTGACGCCGGATTTATCGAAG
The DNA here is from genome assembly GCA_018360325.1 of Claviceps aff. humidiphila group G2b. Classification (NCBI taxonomy): domain Eukaryota; kingdom Fungi; phylum Ascomycota; class Sordariomycetes; order Hypocreales; family Clavicipitaceae; genus Claviceps; species Claviceps aff. humidiphila group G2b. The sequence goes on from SRQG01000017.1 coordinate 47,156, forward strand.
ACGACGTCTGTGAGTCGCGGCGGCCGAAGCTCGTCCCGTAGGGATTATTGTCCTCATCATCATTCCACATAATGCCGCCACTCCTGAATGCCGTACAAAACGGTCCTCGAGCGTATCTGTGATGCGATGAGCGAAGTTGTGATGGTACCAGGAACTACCTACAGCAGACGAGGCGGCGCAGCTGGTGGAGCCGCTGCCAGCTGTGTGTAGGTACCTGCCCAGCTAATTGGGGACCAAGTTTGTTCGATATCAGAAGTCACGGCCGGTGACAGAGTCTCTCGCCATTCTCGAGAAAGCTTTAGAAGATCCGACGTGAGAAGCAAGTTGCCAGGTCCCTCAAAATGCTCCGATGGTTGGTGACGGCACTCCGCGGACCAGACTGGCTCACGGTAGATCACATGTGGGGCTAGAATCTCATCTAGGAGGTACATATGTATTCCGTACCTTGTAGCTACAGGTACATCTATATATATACCTTGAAGGTAGGTACCGACTTTGTGTGATGAATGACGAAGGCGTTACAACTTACAACTTACGGCCCACCACTGACCAGCTCTTATGGGCCTGCATACATGGAGTACCACGAAAGCAGTTGGCTAGAGCTTCGCAATCAGAATGTGCCGTACTTACATATTACCGAGTATAAGTTACCTACAGGCTACAGTACATTGGTTGTTTCGTCTGTTGGGAAAGACAAAGACGCGGACATTGATATTGGTCAATAGTTGAGCGGCGCCAAATCAGGTATTCTACGAGCTGCTTAATGACGCTTTTGCACCGAGCCTTACTAATTTATGTCAAATTATCACTCAGTTCAACCGCGCGTGAACTAATTTCTTGGAATTTCTTGGCTTTCCTTGTCCCTCACTTCTTGGTGCCAGCTGTCAGTCGATAACTACAGTACCAATTTTTCCATCACATGTGTCCGTTGCTCTGTACTGTATACCGAAAAGGCGGCTGAAGATCTACGAGGCCTCCAATGTGTCCTGCCGCTGTGGCACGATGGGCCTGAGTTCTAAAGCAGTGTGAATGGACGATGTAGAAGGTATGTAATGACTCCGGTAGAAATTCAGGCCTTTCGGCACCGACTTTCTCCTTTTGACGGCTTGCAGATCCATTAGTACACGCGACAACAGGACGCACGAACATACTACGTACCCGATGGAGAGTCAATAGACGACGGTGGACTGAGCATCTGGAAATCATCGCTGTGGACCGTGGCGGCATCTGTTGCAATGGAAGCGGTTTCTGCTTCGTCACAACCGTCTTCTGCCGAGCTGTCCTCAGCCGAATGAACCCGAGGCTGCCGCTCAACCCGCTCTTCCACATTTCCTGCCTGGATGTCGCTCTGCTGAGCGCAGCCTGGAGATCCCGCGGTCTCAGATCTGCTGTCTCTTGGACTAGAAGGATTAGAATCGCTGTAGATGGTATGAGCTTGGCCCAATGGAAGCCTGAGTGCTCGGCGAAGGAGCTGTCGCCAACCCGGCGTCGCTGTCTGGCTTTCTGCTGACATATTCGGATTAACTATATTCGTGTGTTGTCCTCCTTGCTTGCATCCTGGCTCCGATATATTCGCTGGAGACTGAGATATTGGAATAGATTGGCCAGCGTCGCGCCGATATGTTGGAGCAGCGACAGGTATGCCTCGAAATGCAATCGGTGCCATGTGCGATTGTGGAAAGGAGATGGCGACTTGGTTGTAATAGGCCGGTGTCATCAACGCAATCGTCGGATACAGTACCGTTGATGGTGCAGTTGGCACATTGACAGCAGCATGGCGAACTATGGCTCCAGAGTCTGTGTATCGAGGCGGCTCTCTGGACTCCTTGGACCTTCGATATGTGATAGCCTTGCCCAAACAATACATGTAAACTAGAGAGAGGATGAGGAACACTATGATAGAGCTGAATATCACGCCAAATTGTTCTGCTGAGGTGAGACACTGCCAGCCAATGCAGCTTCCTCTGCGACGAAGGGCGTAGTTGAATACAGGCATTGCTGCAGAAATCATTTCGATGGTGTAAACGAGCGTTGTATTGTCTCGGGTTCCAGGTCCAAGACCCTTCCTACCTGTAGAGTCATAGAATGTCGCTGGTTCAGTCTGTGCAAACCATGCATCCCTCGAAGGGTTTCTTTCACTTTGAAGGTCACCATATTCACAGCTGCGGAGTATTGGCAGTCTGATGTCTTGGGTTCCAGTTGCCAACAGCTGCGTGCTGCGCTCACGGGTTACTTTAGCTGTATCAAACAAGTCCTCAGTTTCTGAAAAGAGACTTCATCTCTTCGCAGGAATCTCAGGTTGAGAGCTTGCCGTGTTATTTTTTGTCGAGGGCGCTGTGAACGGAAACCCAGAGGCCGGTTTACCCAAATCCATTTCAATGACACATAAGGACTACTTGTTGAAGATATGTACGTAGTTCAGAGGAAGCTGCCTGCCTCGCTCGCCTTGCCTCTGTGCTGAATCCTGATACATTAGGTAGGTATGTACCTACCTTGTACATGCCTAGAGCGCACGGACCACCACATACAACCGCGTTACCGCAGCCAATGGCTTCGTGAGATTTCCTAAAGTGTTCAAGACAAATGTTCTGAACATTGAATACACCTACCTATCTTACCTACCCGCAGCGACGACAGCCTGGCTCAACCTACACCTTACCTTCATTCGCGATCCTTCGTCATCGTCTCGTAACCTCGTCGAGAGCGCTGAATGCTATGTCATCTTGCTAGTTGACCGACTGATGGTCTGCGCAAATCCATCTCCCGCGGCGCATCCACAGCTCAAAGAGTCGCGTTTGTCTCTCCATCTCCCTGTTCATCAACATATTGTTGCCGACAAACTAGCTGCTGTCATTCGCCATGGCAGCCAGTGCCAATGCAAAGACAAATGCTGTCACCAACGGCGATAAGACCTCTGGTCCCGTGAGCACTCGATTTAGTGACATCCCCTCCGCGATCGATATTCCTGTCCAGGGCGACCAAGATGACGAGGCCGTCGAGATTGACCTAGAAGATCTGTTGGATGATCCTACCGAGCTCTGCACCCTTTTCGAGAATGAAAAAGCCGCCAAGACATACTGGATGACCGTTGCGCTAGCCTATGCCAAGCAGAAAAAGGTCGACCATGCCATCGAAATGCTGCTCCGCGGTAACGGTTGCATTCAAGGAAACTCGAGCAATCCACGCGATAAAGTCAGCATGGTTTGCTGCTTGTGCTGGATGTACTTGTGGAAAAGTCGCGAAGCTCCTCGCGTTGCACCCGATGGCGTCAGAGTGGCCGAAGCGAAAACGAAAGAATACTACCTTCAGCTCGCAACATCTTCCTTGAACGATGCAGCACGACTCAATCCCTCATTTCCGCCGATATTCCTAGCACGAGGTGTGTTGCTATTGCTGCGCGCATCGTTGCAAGCGCCTGCTAAGACTGGGGCGGGCCTCGGGTCCGAAAAGAGCGAACTGCTGAAGACTGCCGTCAAATCTTTTGATGACGCATTACGAGTGTCACAAGGCAAGAATATGCTTGCTCTGATGGGCAAAGCACGAGCATACTTCTCGATGCACAAATACGGGGATGCTTTGACGGCGTATCAAGATGTGCTACAGAAGATGCCCGACCTCGTGGACCCAGATCCACGTATCGGTATCGGATGCTGTTTCTGGCAGCTTGGGTACAAGGCAGATGCCAAGGTTGCATGGGAACGGAGCCTGGAGATCAATCCAGACTCTAAGGTCGCCAATATCCTCGTGGGATTATTCTACCTGGATGCTAGCGGACACGTGCCAGTCGACAGTGATGACTTTCTCAAGCTGTATCGAAAGGCCATGACGGAGTACACTCAAAAGTCATTCAAGTTGGACAAAGATGTCCCAATCACCTGCTCTACCTTTGCAGGATACTTCGTGTCACGAAAATCATGGGACAATGCCGAAAAGCTTGCGCATAAAGCCATTCAGTACACTGATGTAAACGCTATTGCCAGTGACGGATGGTATTTACTTGCTCGGAAAGCACATTACAATGGAGATACGGAGAAGGCAAACGACTATTACCGTCGCGCCGATGACGCTCGGGGAGGGACAGACACTGGCTACCTTCCAGCTAAGTTTGGCGTAGCTCAGCTTTCTGTCTTGAATAACGATCTTAGTGAAGCCAAGCTTCGGCTGGAAAAGATCATCCAACGGTCGAGAAATCACGAGGCGATGATTTTACTAGGAACGCTGTATGCGGAAGAAATTTTCGCAAATCAAAAAGCGGATAGCAAGGAAGACCAGTCAACCGAGCTGAAGAAAGCGGTGACTTATCTCGAAGGCGTGCGTTCCGCTTGGAAAGACCCAAAGAAAACCATGAGTCCAGACGCGTCTGTTCTTTTGAATTTGGCAAGACTTTACGAGGCAGAACATCCCGAGAAGGCTGTGCAGTGTCTTCTGCAGGTTGAGCAATTGGAACTGGACCAGATCCCAGCTTCAGAGCGGCCTACAGAAACAACGAATGAAAGCGAGGTTCGAGCGGCGCTGCGAAAATTTCTCCCACCACAGCTCCTCAATAACATTGGCTGTTTCCACTCCCAGGCTGAGAAGCACGAGCAAGCCAGTGAAATGTTCGAGGCAGCGCTGAGCGCTTGTTTGAGGATTGGGGAAAGGGATCCGAGCATGGACACCGATGCTCTAGTGTCCACAATCAGTTTCAATCTGGGACGAAGCTATGAGTCGAGAGGGCTGATAGAACAGGCAATCGAGGTGTATGAAGGTCTTCTCGCCCGCCACGAAGACTACACCGACGCTCGCACCAGACTATCGTATATTAAGCTGCGAAAATTTCCCAACAAAGAGGGGCCAGATGCAGTTGCCAAGCTGTATCAAGATCATACCGGCGACTTGGAAGTTCGAGCTCTATATGGATGGTATCAAGGCAAGGTCCACTCTAGGAAACGACCTTCCAACATTGCAGATGATCCCGAATTCCGCCACTATAAGCACACCTTACAGAACTATGACAAGCATGATCGCTATGCCCTCATCGGTATGGGCAACTTGTACCTGCTTCAGGCCAGAGAGATGCGCCGCGATACAGATCAAGACAAGCAAAAGCGCAGCATCGTATATGGCAAAGCTGTAGAGTTCTTCGAGAAGGCTCTTTCACTTGATTCAAAAAACGCCTACGCCGCTCAGGGTGTTGCCATCGCTCTGGTGGAAGACAAAAAGGACTACAAGACTGGCCTGTCAATCTTGAACAAGGTCCGGGAAACGGTCAGAGACTTTCATGTCTACGTCAACTTGGGCCACATCTATACAGAGCTGAAGCAATTCTCGAAAGCGATCGAGCACTACGAAATGGCTCTTTCCAAAGAAGGCAAAGCGAACGATCCAAATATTCTGGCTTGCCTAGGGCGCACATGGTTGTATCGAGGCCGATCAGAGAAGGATATCGATCACTACAACAAAGCTCTCGAGTGCGCACAAAAGGTATGTCTATTGTTCTAGCCACCGTGGCCCTAATCGGCTCAATTTGGACAGACCCAAAAAAATAACTGACGTTTCATTCTCCAACAAGGCCCTAGAAGTTGCCCCTGATCAGGTCTTCAACAAGTTCAACGTTGCGTTTGTGCAAATCCAGCTTGTGACCATGATCCAAAACCTCCCCGAGAACAGACGCTCCTCTGAACAACTCGAAAAGGCCGCCGAAGGTCTCGAAGCAGCCATTCAGTCGTTGGACAACATTGCCACCCTTCCACAACCTCCATACCCCAAGCACGACATTGAGCAGCGAGCCAACATGGCACGCAATACGCTACGTAAACAGCTGGAACGCGCCCTCGGCAAACAAAAAGAATGGGAGGAGAAGAACAAGGAGAAAATCGAGGCAGCAAAGCAACAACGAGACGCGGAACTCAAGCGCCGCGAGGCAGAGCGCCAAGCTGTCCTCGAAAAAGAGCGCGAGCGTCAAGAAAAGATCCGCAAAGAACGAGAAGCCATTGCTGCACGGGACCGAATCGCCGCCGAACAAAGAGCCGAAGAAGAGCGCCTCAGACAGGAGGCCGAAATGACAACAGATCCTGAAACCGGCGAAAGAGTCAAGCGCAAGCGCAAGCCCGGCGCCCGAAAAATGCCCAAGAAGAAGAAGGCCAGTCGGGAGGACGCAGACGACGTCGAGCAGTCTTCCTCCTCCGAAGAAGAAACTCATACCAAGAAACGGCGCCGTCTGACCACCAAGAAGGAATCCTCCAAGTTCAAGTCCGCTGAGATTGTGGTCGATAGTGAAGAGGAAGACAAGGACGATGATCAGGACCATGACATGGACAACGACGATGCTCTTGAGCGGGCGGACAGAGCCCTCGAACGAGATGCTACGCCGCTGTCGGAGGAGGATGAAAATGCTGCGCCTGATAAGATGGATGTGGATTCCAATGATGGGGACAATGACGCCGATGCTGCCATAGCGAGTTCGAGAACCATGGACGACGACGATGATGACGATGAGGAGAAGGACGAGAATGGGGATGCGGATGCGGGGCCGAGACAAGCGCGTACGAGACGTGCACGGGTTGTAGAAAGTGATGAGGACGAGTGAGGACTGTCGTCTGAAGATGCGTAGCAGGACGTAGTATCTTTGTTCTCTCTTTCCTTTTCAGAGTGTTCAACCAGGCCTATTTTTTTCAGGTTGTTTTTGATTTTTCCAAGAGATTGTTTCTTCATCTGCAGCAATGAGCATTGAAAAGTAAATGACGGTGATTTTATTAAAACTTAGAGGCTGTAGGCTCGGTTTTACTTTTACTGGTGAGATGAGGCGAGAGGGAGAGAGAGCGGAACGTAGAGTAACTCGATTACGAGAGGTTATTGGGTGGCGACTGTCAACAATAATTAATGGACGCTTAGAAGCACTGTAAAAGCAACGGAGGCGGTTCAAAACTTCATTTGTTGCCTCGTGCGGCGTGGCACTTGATACAGCGTTTCTTGGAGTGTGAATAATGGTAGTTCCTGCTCTCTTCTACGCCACTGTCTCTGCACTTCTCTCCTCTTGATTAGGTTCCAACCCCGTGGAAGAGTACTCGTGAGTCTTATTCATGTCACATTTACGCGCCATATGTAATGTATCTCTGCATATGCCGTAGCAACCCAATATGTATAGTAATAACAATACGTCGGGGATATTGGGGGATCTCCTTTCTAATGCTGCTTCCATGGCGTGGAGAAGCTGGCCCAGGGATGGGTCACTTGCAGCTCAGGATGAGTCCCATTCTGTAGGTTATTGCGAACTGGCCTAGAAGGCAAAGACCTGGTCTTCGAGCTTGCTGACAGGACGAGCCTTCTTATAGCCAAGGCTCTCGGTGGTTTTCTTCAGACCGCTAATCATGGGAGGAGGACCGCAAAGGAGAACCTTGACGTCGTCGGCGGGCTTGGGTAGCCATTTCTGCAAGGTGGGGAAAAACGCATGGTTAGTTTCGAGGCATAAGTGACTTGCAATTCCAATAGATGAGCTCAGGCACTTACGGTGATCATGTCGCCGGTGACGTAGCCAACTCCTCCAGTCCAGCCCTCGGGAGGATTGTCCAAAACGTAGTGAATTCGGATACCGCTGTCCTGCTGAGCCAAGGCATCCAGGTCTTCCTTGAGGAGGATATCCTGAGGGGATACGTTGGCGAATATGAGGTCGACTTGGGTCTTGTCCCCATCAGCACGGCCCCGAACAATGGCACGGATGATCTGGAGCATGGGAGTGATGCCTGTGCCGCCAGCGATCATGCCGAAGTGGCGGACCATGTTCGGGGTGTAGACAAAGGCGCCCTTGGGGCCGCGCACACGGATGGCTTGACCGACGATGAGTCCCGCCATGTGCTTGGAGATGTTACCCTGAGGGTAAGACTTGATCAGGAGATCAAAGTGACCAGGCTGATGATCCCCAGAGATGGGAGTATATGAACGGACAATCTCCTTGATGGTGCCATCGGGCTGCTTCAATGGAGCGCCAATCGAAATGTGCTGACCGATAGGTAGACCGAGGATCGATTTAGACGATGGGAGTTTGAATCGGTAGCTGACAGATCATTGATTAGAAAAGATAGTCACTAGCATTGCAGACTTCATCGGAGGGGTTGTGGCCGACGACGCGAATCGTTGAAGGGTTCAACGCTCGGCAGACGTCAGTGGAGTGGAGAGCAGTATATGTCATCGCAATTCGTCAACTTACATAGCGACATTGTGAGAAATGACTGTCTTCTCCTCGAGCTCGAATTCCTGGAAAACGTCTGGCTTCAAGACCTTCTTGATCTCTATAGCGGAAGAGGGGAAACAGTCAGCCACGTCATACAGCACAATCGAGCCGTACGAGCTGAGTGTCTCTCTCTCTTGCTCGAGGTCGGCTTTGACTGAGGCGTCATTACTCACGGAAATTCCAAAAGTTGTAGCCACCGAGTACCAAGGCCAGCATCGCCGAATACGGAGCCCACTCCTTCTTGACAATTAGGGTGCCGAAGACCAGGAGAGCGGCGGGGATGTAAACGTAATCGACGTAGTGGCGCGATAGCCAGGAGTCCTGAACTTTAGATGCCATTGCGGGTGTTCTAGGTTTCCTAAATCCCCACCTCGAGATCCAAAGTCAGTCAATTGGATTGATCGATCGACTTCCACCGAAGATGGGAGGCAGAGACAAAAGGGGGCCGATTGGTACGGGCGATCAAGCAGGCAAGTTCTTTGGGATGTTTGGTTCAAGAGCTCCCATACACTTGCCACGAACAGCCAGCGTAAACAGGTTGAAGTACTTACAGATGACGTTGCGGCGAGTTGGCGAGAGATTGTTACGTGATGCGCCCCTCAACTGGCTATGATGTGGCTCGCATGGTGTTTGTTTTCGGCCGTTGGCTGCGGTTCGGCGCCGTTGGGCAATTCGTCGGGAAAAGAAAAGCCCTACATACATATGTGGCTGGTGGCTGGAGGGGTAAAAGAACTTGTGGCTGAAGCACCGACCGGCGACAGCTACATGCTCATTGGCAATTGCTGCGAAAGGAAATTCCAGGATCCGTGGTTCCGTGCTAGGTTAGGTTCACTCCGTAGTTCGGTTCCTGGATCAGGCGATGTAACCTTCCGGCCATTTTTGCAAACGGTACGTTCATGACGGTGCCAAGTAATAACATTAAGCTACGGTCCACGGATAAGTAGCTCCGGATACCCAGACAATGGAAAAGGCACCTAACTTACCTGACTACATACCTACATACCTAATGTATGGATTCGAAAAAGAAAAAAAATTAATCGCAATGCCGATGCAAGCTCACGTGTGAACTCAGAACTGTTTTTGTCTGCATCTGTTTGCGTGCCTCGGAATCGGGCTCCGAAGCTGATTCAACCTCCATCGCAGCATCATCGTCATCACGACCATCACTAGGACATCATCTTCTCACGCGACTCCCTCACCGTAGCCGTGTCTGCCATGTCTGTCTTGAGCACATGCTGATGATGCTGAACTTATCGGATATGTTGGCGCTATGTAGATGGTACGCTCGATAATTGCTATTTACATGCCGTACATAGATTGCCGCTCGAGTTTCTCGCTAGTGAGACGCTTGCCAACCTTGCCCTGGCCTCTTAACCTCCTTGACCAATTACTCCTCATCCAGTCCTGTCAGATCAAACAATAGATACATATGCCATGATATTGTCCAGCGATCAGCAGATGCCAGAACGTTAGGAGGTTATGGGCGATGCAGCACGCCGCAATATAAATTACATAGGAGGTATAATGTATTATGTACCTAGAGGCTAGTAGGCGATGCGGTATTACATCTGGGGTGGGTTTCGGCATGGCGGCTTGTCGATGGCAGATGCACGAGAAATCCCTGTCAAGATTACCTCTCTGGCAGTGAGCGGCACAAAGAGATCCCTACCTCCTTCACCTCTGCCACCTCGTAAGTTCGTAACATACCTATGTTACCTACGGTCTAACTTACATACCTCGTCCACCCTCTTCGCCCCCGTCCGCCTCCTCCATCATACCCTATCAATGATCATACCGACCAACTGTCATGGACTCATGGTCCGGATGCCACCCTACCGTGACGCAACGCAAGGGTCAGGCCTCGGCACAAGGTTCAACGCAGGAGCCAGCTGGAGGAGAATTGGCCAAGAACTTGGCCAAGAATTCCGCATGTTTTCGTTCCCGTTTTTGCCATGTCAAGGCGGGTTATGTGTGTAGGTCGGGGTATGTATGAGGGGTCGTGACTCGTGAGGCCAACCCCGTTTTCCTCCGCCATCCCGCCCAGGAGGTACATACGGTAGCATCCGCGTCATTCTTTGTCAAGAACTCCTTCCAGCCTGTCCACATCTACATCACCAATTCAGCTGCTTATTTCGCCATCCAGTCAGCGAAAGGGTCACTGAGCGGTGCTTTGAAGGGCGCAAACGTCTCGTTCTGCCTGCGTGTTGCATTTCGACCAGTATGTACTCAGCTCTCATCGCATTCTAACTTCCCAGTGGCGTTTGCGGCCATCGTCATCGCGGCCGCTGCGTCTCCACAAAGCGCACCCACGGAGCGGCTTTAGCTTCACCAAATCGCACCAGAATTCAACGGAAAAGTTTAGGCTTTCGTGGTGGCCACACCAATTGCACATCGTCCCGCTTCCAATATACAGTATCGTGCTTTAAGGGGCTGGCTGCCTTGGGTGTCTTAGCTCTCTCTCATCTTGCCAACCACGGACATAAACTACGGTAGTGTGTTTAGGTATATGCATCAAGTTTCTCAGCTACACGAAATACCTTATCATCGTCTCCTCTCTCTCGAGTCTCTATTGCAGTCTTGAGTCTTGAGTCTCGACGTCCGGCTCCCGACCCCGTCGTATCAACACCGCCCGTCCGTCTGCCATTGCTCTTTTTACGCGTGCTGCCCGACGAGCTGAGCACCCGCGGCGGTTTGGGTTTCTTGCAGGGGATGGATTTCGTATTCCTCCATTGTTCATCAACGCGTCGATTCTTGACCTGCATCTGATTGCCCATCATACCCAGCTCTGAGCCATACTCCTACCCACGCCATTGCCCGTCCTTGTTCATCTGGCAGTAACTACCGAGAGCAAAAAGGCTGCACCTGGCGCTAGCCTTTGTCCGTCTTGGTTGGTCTTGGAAGCTTCGTGCTGATCCACGGCAGCCGTTTGCTGTCTGCCGTCCTTAAACGGCCACCACGAGAAACGCCGGTGTCTCTGCAGCACGCGGTCGCTGGATTTGTTACCGGAGTGACGGATGCGGAAGCTATTTGCTGCTTTGCCTTTCATATCCGCATAACATAGTGGGCATAGTGGGCAACTTGTCCGGAATCTAAGACACCGCTTGTGGCTGAGACATTACCCCGAATTTATCTCCGCGTATCTCTCTACGTACATGCATCGTGACTCTTTACTGAGAGTCCTGAGAGTCGCGGTTCGACCGACGTCATTAGCCGAGTCCGTGCCGCTGAGTATATCCGTCGACCGTCCTGCTGCCAACTCAGCTGCGGCTACCGTTACGCCTTGCGAGGCTATCCTCCTCTTGAGGCCTCGATCTACCTACATCGATTGACTGGATACTGTATTTTGTTGGCCATGGTCTGCCAGGGTCAGTAGGCTGCGCAGCTCGGCTGGAATCGCGACACCTTCTCGACGAAACGCAAGTCCGCCCATTGATCCAGAATGAACGTGGAAAGATGGAGGCGGAGGTCTTCCTCGGGGCTCGCCTTGAGTACTTCGATGGGAAACCAATACGATGTTTCGACTCCGCCAATCGAAAATAAGACGCCGCGGGTTCTGACTCGAGCATTACGCTCTTTGAGCAGCTCCTCCATGGACTCTACAACAGCCGGGTCAACTCGCAGTAACTCGACCCGACGACTTCAGAAGACGACATCTTCGTCGTCTTCGTCAATGCTGGACAGGCTCCAGAGACGAGTCTCTATTCACTCACCAGCCTCAGATAGCCCGGCAAGCCCGGTTGATCAACTTCTACCTTACTCGACAATGGAGGTCCAGTATTGCGGATCTTTGAAGACAGATATATCCCTCCTCAAAGCTCGAGCCGAGTACCTGGTCCTTACGGATCATGTTTTAGTCAAATTCGCCAGCGGAGACGCCGCAAGAGCTGCATTTCCGCAACTGTATCAATCTTATTCCCATATCGACAATACGAATCCATCTTGTCAAACCCCTTGCAAGATATCGTACAACGATGTTCGACTGGAGATACCCTTACGATCAGTCGTGGCGGCTTTCAACGATGACAGCGCTAGTCACAGGTCAGGGCTGGAGATCTGGTGGTTCTCTCCGTGGCCCAGGCTGGCCTATTCCAAGGCGCATTTTCACTTCTCATTACCCAAGGAGCGAGATGTCTGGCTAGCGTCAATACTTCGCGCGTGCAGAGCACAGTTGAGACAGACTCCTACTATCGCCTTGCTCTCCGACAATTTGAGGAGCCGAATTGACCACATAGTTCGATCTACGGAGGGCTCGACTGATGCTGGGCATCAAAGCAGTATTTTTCCGGTGGTAAGGTGTGCCTTTGGTCAGAAGAGCGTCGGAGCGGAAGAAGCTTCTGACAACACCGAAATATCGTCTTTTTTTCTCATCATCGGGCCATGTATGTGTCATTTTGTAGAAGTTCTCAAGGCGGATCACGCCACTGCACCCGGGGACTTGCGAGTGAAGGCTGTATCTTACGGGACTGTGACTCTGACTCGATTCCGAGCCTCTGTGGCGTCTCACGAGCATCGATTCGTAATGTGCTTCCGGTAAGTGCATCCTGAGAGGCCTAAATCCAAAAGGGCCTTACTAACCAGCCCAGATCACCATTTGGCCGTGAAACCAGGATTGATTTAGCCAGTTCTCGGTATCGCCACATCATTGAGACACTCACAAAGGCTGATCGTAATCTCAAGCCGATGTGGCCTCAACACTTCCAACAAGTGATATTTGATGTCAAAGGGCTCCCTCCCCCATTGCAGCTCACATCAGGCAATGATCTCGGTGGACTAAAGCGCAGCTTGGAAGCGTATTGCGCCGCTTTCCAAGTCCCAGCTCCGAACTGGACCATCGATTGGAGTCCTCCTCCACAACCGGCGTTTCGATTACTGCCCCCTGAAGGCAGATCTTACACGGCCCTGCAGCTGCTGGCAGTGTTTCGGGCCTTGCGATACAACAGCTTCTTCAGGGCTATCTCGTTCCGTGGCGTTGACCTCACAGCCCTCGCGGGTAGAAACGACAGAGCGCAATACGGAGACTCGTTGGCTTATAAGTCTTTAAACGGTACGTTTTCGGAATGGCAGAGGGGTACTTCTGTGACATGGCGAAATTTGCTTGCTTTGCTGACTTAACTGTAGGAGCAACTATCTCAGAAAACCATCATGAAATATTGCTCCAAGCCACCCTCTTGGAGCAAGAAGTTCATGCGTTGTTATTTGCTTCAGAATCCATCCGCAGCCTTGACATGTCCAATATTTCCGGACTTGGAGCCAAGACTAACCGGCTTCGACGATCTCAGCATGATATAGCTAGCTTAAGTCAGACAAGTTCGGAAATTTTGCGGCCGTTTTTAGAACTGCTTCGGCGTCAATTGTGCGTCTGCCATAGTCTTTCCCTGTCTGGTAACCCCATTGCGTGTCAAGACCTGGATGATCTGGGTAAGCCTCCCCAACGCGTTTCTACTTTGGAGCTACAGTGGCTGACGCAACCCCTCAGCAAATTTACTGGCGCTCAATCAAGTTCATCTGCGACGGTTGGACTTGTCACGATGCTCACTAGGTGACGCGGGGCTGTCAAAATTATGGATGAGTCTTGCAGGACAAGCGAACTCTCTTGAATCCATAGACACGTCAAACAACCACGGCGTGGTCCGATTTGAGACCATCCAAAGTTCCCTTAGTGGAATGAAGAGGCTTTTTAAGCTGAACATTGCGGGCAATACTCGATTCCTGTCCGAAGAATCTCTATTCAACGCGGCAACAATGCAGAACTGGGAGCTGCAGGAACTCGATCTCTCTGGCATGATGGTAGGCATTTCCTTTCACACATTCCCTGTATCACTTGCGTTTTCTTTGACCTTGATATGACAACGCGCGTACTGGTTTGCTGACACACCATCCCAGTTGAATTCTGCCACGGTCCTTGCTTTGTCACACTATCTGGCGGCGGACAAGTCTCAGTACCTTCAGAATATGCGTCTCAATCACAGCGGTCTAACTGGCGCACAAATTGCTCAGTTGTTCTACGCCATGGGAAAGGCAAGGCCAATCGAGGTCCATCTCAATGGTTGTCGCATGGACGAAGGCATAGATGAGCTTTGTGCGGCCATTGCAGAAGGCTATGGGCCTTGGTGCCTGTTTGCACAAATGACTGAATTTGCGCGAGAAGCAAACTATATCAAGCTACTTCGGGCTCTAACGGTCAATCAGTCCATTGAGTGTCTCAGTCTAGCAGGAACCTCTACGCCGGACGCGGCCAGCAGCACAGCCTGCCAAGCTATCGCAGACTTCTTTTCACAGAATTGCACTGTTCGCTTCCTCGACATATCTGGGTTTGATTCTAAGCTGGACGAAGGACGGCTTGGCCAAGGATTTTCCAAGGCACTCTCCGGCCTTCGAACAAATGAGAGCATCGAGCATCTCCGCGTGCGGAGCCAAATGCTCAATCTCAATACCGAGGACTTGGCCGAGGCCATTTCCAGCAATACAACTCTCCTCACGCTCGACTGCGAAGGCAACGACTTCGACCTCTCGAACTATAAACATGTGGTCTCATCAATAGAGCAAAACTTCACCATCCAATATTTCTCTGCATTGTCAGCGGGAGAAGTTGACAGAGCGATTTCCAAATCCGTGAAAACATCATCTATAGGAGCATCACCGGTGCGCAAGCCATCAATCATTTCTAGATTAAGACCAGAAAAGATCAAAAGCGGGCATGGTAAACCTCTGGTTCAGCAACTAAAAGACGAATGGGAAGCCATCGATCAAGACCTCGCGCGGTATCTGCAGCGCAATCAAAGCTTATTCGATCAAGATAGCGCCACAGAGCAAAGCGATGGGTCCTCTCAGGAATGGCGCATGGGCAGCCTTATCGACGTGAACTTTGCTATGGTTTTTGGCGGACTGCCGCTTCTCAGCCTCGAGAATCAGCGAGCAAGGGGACTACGCCACTCCCAGGATTCGCAACAAGTCTCCTTCCAGGATGCAGCTTTCCGACGCCATAGTCGACAAAGCTCGCGCGGATCGAGGGATCTGGCTCTTCGACCTTTCTCATCTATCTCTAGTGAAACGGCGATTAGTCCAACGACCGATGAAGCCAGCTACGGTTCTGGAGGGTTGCCCACGCCTCCAGAAGTCGATAGTCCTACCGAAACACAATTCGACCTCGCGACGCCGATGTTTGATGAGTTCCGCGAATTAAATTACACATGCTCGGACAACTACGAAGTTGATGATGGGCTTCAGATAAAACGACATAGACGATACATGGGAGATCCGACCAGCCGCATCGATGAAGAAGACGGCCCATGACCATTGAAGAAGTCGTGTTTTCAATGGACAAGAAAGTCATCGAACCCCGCAGGATGCGGAGTAGAATCCTTATGATATACCTTGACACAGTCATTCAAGGTCTGGATGCATGTTCCCTGGAGTATACTTACGATCAAGAGGCACAAACGCTGGAAAGAAGCCGGCTGGTTACCAGCACAAGCATTACTGCTTGGACACGATGTTGTGGACAGCAATTGGAAATATGGTATCCCTTTGCTGTGCCCCCTTTTTTTGTTGTTATTTTCTCCTTCCTCCTTCCTGTTTCGATCTTATCAACTTCCGTGAGGCGTTTATTTGGATGACGGGAATCATTGCTACTTGCTCGATACCCCTCGCGAAGATGGAATTTTGTTATAGTCAACATGAAATTTTTGGATTGTGGAGGCATACTTTCGGTAGATAGGAGCACGCAGCGAGGCAGGGCATGGGTGCCAGGTGGCTCGGTGGGCTGGAATATACTCCGTAAGTGAAGCCTGAATATGTATGAATTGCCTGGTGCATGTAATACCTCCTGGGTAGAATGATGCATGTGTGGTCGTCTCAAAGTCTCCAGTACTTGCGGTGACCGGCATGAGTGGATCATGTGGGACGGCCTCAGGGGCCGCCGAGGGTCGTGAATGGTGGTAGATGGGAAATTACGTCTTTTTACGATATTGCCTTACCCCCGACAAGGTATCTGGTACCTGGACCCAATTGCTAATGTAGGGTTGGGTATGTGCTTGGGAAAGCTGAGCTGTCTGGAAACGGTCCGTGAGACCCAGCCAAGCCTGACTGCCTTTTTATTAGGTAGCATCCACATTGCCCCCCATCGCCTCTCATCGCTTCAAGTCATCTGGTGCCTCAACTCGCTCTCGTTTCCACCTCTCGTATGACGGACAGACTTATGTATTCTCCCAGCGACCAATTCATTGTTTGCCTCCTCCCTTTGCATCACCCGATTCGAATTCCGCTCGCCGTGCGGCAACCTGGTTCTTCGTTGTCGTCATCCGACTGGATTGTGGAGTTCCTCGCTCCGACCCCCTCGACCTAGAAACCACATCGCGAGCTGGCTCGTTGCCACGATCGCAACCGAGAACGAGACTTTTCGTGTACACCCGACTGCTGTGATCTTCATCATGTACTCCGGCTCGAACGCTTACTTGGGCGCGAATGGCCAGCGTCCGGGGCCTCCACAGTATGGCGGCGCGCTTCCGTTCGGGTCCTTGGGCCCTGGAGGTCAGCAACAACAGCAGCAGCAGCAGCAGCAGCAGCAACCACAACAACAGCCCAGCCCCTTTGCGCCGCAACCAACTGGCTATGGACAGCAGCCGCTGCAACCGCAATATACGGCTTTCCCTATGCAGTCTCAGCCGACCGGTTTGCCGCCGCCATCCCAGCCTTTGCAGCAGCAGTATACGGGATTCCCTGGTGCTCAGCCGCAACAAAGCTACCAGACAGGAGCCGTCCCTCCTATGCCCTCGATCCCGACACAATACCAACAGCAGTACCAGCAGCAGCAGCAGCAGCAGCAGCTTCAGCCGCCGCTGCCGTCACAACCGGCATTCCAAATCTCTCAGCCGACCGGATTCCCTTCGGTGTCTCCAGCGCCATCGTCGAACCCTCTTCCCCCTCCACCTTCTATGAAGCCTCAACCGACGGGCTTCACAGAGATGGCTGCCTCATTTCATGTTGGAGGGCCGGCCACTCCTCATGGACGACGCGCCGAGAAGACGAACAAAATACCGAATATTAGATTGTCATTCATTACGGCGCAAGACCAGTCCAAATTTGAGACCCTGTTCAAATCGGCCGTGGGCGAGAACTCGACTACCATGTCTGGAGACAAGGCAAGAGATCTTCTGCTGCGTTCGCGGCTCGATGGAGAAACACTCTCGCATATCTGGTAAGTTCGGACCGGTGGGCCACCTCTGTATTTGCAGCTATACTGACTCGACGTTTTGCAAAGGACATTGGCAGATACCACCCGAGCGGGCCAGTTATACTTTCCTGAGTTTGCGCTCGCCATGTATCTGTGCAATCTGAAGATGACGGGAAAGTCTCTTCCGGCTGGTCTTCCGGATAATATCAAGAATGAGGTGTCTAGCATGGTCGATATCATTAGTTTCAGTGTGGCAGACGAGTCTGCCACCTCTGCGGCGGCCGCCAATGCTTCCAGTCTTCGCAATGATGGCTTGGCGCCCCCTGCTGCTATCCAACAACAGCAGCAACCGTCCAGTTCTCAGCTACTTCAATCTCAGATGACTGGATTTCCGGGCCAACAAGCCAATTTTGGGGGCCAGCCACAGGCGTTTCAGGCCCAACAAACTGGATTCAATGGCATGCAAAATCCTCAGCCGACTGGTTATCAGGGACCGCGACCTCCCATGCCTCCCATGCCTACTGGTTATGGTCAGAGGCCCAACGATGGTACTATGGCGGCGCCCCTGAATGCTCAACCGACCGGACGGCCTGGACAGTGGGGTCTTGTTAATGCGCCTGCGTCGGGGTTGCCAAACATTGATGCATTGCAGGCCCGAATGATGCCTCAGCAGGGCCGCGAGGCAAGCTCATTTACAACACAAGGACTTCAGGGAAACGCTGTCATTCCATGGGCAATCACCAAGGAGGAAAAGACGCGATACGACTCGCTTTTTCGCGCGTGGGATGGTTTTGGCAAAGGATATATCGGCGGAGACCAAGCCATTGAGATTTTCGGCCAAAGTGGTTTGGAAAAGCCTGATCTGGAGCGGGTCTGGACTTTGTCTGATCATGGAAACAAAGGTCGGCTGGATCTGGACGAGTTTGCTGTTGCTATGCATTTGATCTATCGAAAACTTAATGGCTATCCATTGCCCAACACGCTGCCTCCTGAACTCGTTCCGCCCTCGACTCGCAATTTCAGTCAGTCTATCGGGACTCTCAAGTCCATGTTGCATCAAGAGTCGGACATTCGAAAAAACTCTGGTGCGGCACTCCTGCCCCAGAAAACCGGCGTCAGTTACATGAAGAGCCGCTCTTTTAGAGATGGTGGTGTGGGAGCACAAGGCGGTCGCAAAGATGCCACCGTATTCCGGAATGACGATGAAGACTTTGGCTATCGCTCCAGTGCTCGCCGAAGACTGGGCAACTCTTCTTCTTCCCCGCGATCCGAGTCACCGGCGTCGATTGTCTCCAGCGAGGATTTTACTCTCGACCAGCTCAGGAAAAAGATTAAGGAGAAGCAGGTTCTCTTGGACGCAATGGACTTTGCTGATGAGAAAAACAGCGAGGAAGACGACATTCTGGACCGAAGAGATCGCAAGGAGTCAGAAGAGTTGTACCGCCGCATTCGTCGCATTCAAAGCGACATAGATGGACATCCTGATGCGGCATTAGTCACCGGAGACTCAGACGCCGAGCGTCGGTCCTTGAAGCGTCAACTGCAAAACCTGACTGACAAGGTCCCTGAGTTGGCTTCCCAGGTTCGCAGGACCGAAAAGGCGATCATGGAAGCACGCATGGAATTATTCCGTCTCAAAGACGCCAAGGCACACCCTAACAGTGGCCCACAGATTGTTGGAACGGGTCCTGGTGGCGCCATCACGGAGAGTGATCGTTTGAAGGCCAAGGCCAAGGCCATGATGCAGCAACGAACCGCGGCTTTGACAGGGAAGAAAATTGACGTGGGCACAGAGGATACCGATGCTCCCAAGAGACTCGAAGAAGAAACTTTCAAGGTCAAGTCCGAGAAGGAGAGCAACGAGAGCATGGTCCGTGACGTGGAAGAAAGCGTTCGCGATTTTGCCCGGGGCATCGAAGATAGTCTCAAGGAAGGTAGCCAGGATGACTCGAGCGAACATGAAAAGCGTCGCTGGGAAGACGCCCTAGGAGTCGAGGATGAGATTCGAGATTTTATATTCGACTTGCAGCGGGAAAGCCGGGCTGCTCGTGTTCGTGCTCAAGACAAGCTAGCTCCTCGACACGCGCCAGCTGCTGAGGAGTCTCAACCCAAGAGAGTTGCCAGTCCGTACCGCGAGGAACCTACGGCCGCTGCGTCTCGGACTGCCACTCCTCCAGCTGCGGGGGGGTCCTACTCTTCCTACAAGACGCCAGAAGAGCGGGCGGCATACATTAAGCAGCAGGCAGAACAACGCATGGCCGAGCGTCTGGCGGCTCTCGGTATCAAAGCGCCCGCAAAGAGCGGCGAAACAGCTTCGCAGCGAGCTGAGCGAGAAAAGGCTGAGCGAGCTGCCAGGTTAAAGCAAGCCGAAGAAGAAGATGCCCGGAGAGAAGCCGAGAGAAAAGCTCGTCTGGCAGAAGAGCAAGGAGGTGCGCCTCCTGCTGCACCCGTGTCAGTTCCGGAAGCGCCTACCAGGACTGGAACCAGAGCACCGCCGCCGCCTCCAACAAGAAAAGGCGGCAGAGCAGAGACATCAGCAGACACGTCGGAGCATGACGCAGCCAAGAGATCGGAAGAGGAGCATGCTGCATCGGTAGCTGAGGAGGCAAGACTCACGAGAGAAAAGGAAAAGCAACACCAAGAGACTCAGCAAATAGAGTAAGTCACGTACAACGTTTTTTAGTACTGTTCTTTTTGTCTGATCAAAACACTCGGACGGTTTCTTTTGATGCGTACTAACATTGCCCTCAGGGAAACTGCCAGAGCAGAGCAAGACGAGTTTGCCAGAGAACAGGAAGAGGCTGCAGCACGCCTGAAGGCTCTGGAAGAGCAAGTCAGACAGGGCAAGCTGCGCAAGGAAGAAGAGAAGAAGCGCAAGAAGGCCGCCATGGCGGAAGCCAAGGAACAGGAAGCCAAAATGGCTGCGAGACGAGCTGAGATTGAACAAGCTAAACAGCGGGAACTTGAGCTCCAACGTCAATTAGAAGCTCTTGAGGACGACAGTTCGTCTGACGAAGAAGGGCCCGAAGAACCACACGTCCCTACCCCTCAATATTCCATCTCAAGCGGAAACCAGGCTGTGGAGCCAGAATTGGAAGAAAAGTCCAGCTCGCCGCCTCCGCCTGTGCCTTCGATCCCGATTCCCGAGGTCATCATGTCTCCTCCCCCAGCAGTAGACACTGAAAGCAAGAACCCCTACCGCAGGATGAGGGCGGCATCCACGGGTCAATCCCCAGACTCGGCGCCTCCCGCGCCGGCTGTCGCAGCTCCCGTAGCGGCTCCTCCTGCGACTCCTCGATCCGATCCGTCCACCAACCCGTTTCACAGAATGTCGCAGGCCCCTGCCGCCGCTCCAAGCGCACCGGTCTCGAGGAAGCGAGCAGACTCTGAGGACTGGGGCTCTGACAAGGACGATGACGAGGACTCGGATGATGAGCGCCCTGGTGGTGGAAGCGCGGCGCACTTGGCTTCGATCTTGTTCGGTACCATGGCGCCTCCGCGACCACTGTCTGCTGCTGGAAGGGAATCAACAACCGCCAGCCCGGCACCAGCGAACGATGCTGTTATCGCGGCGCCTCCGCCTCCTCCTCCCCCAGCCTCGAGCTCAGATGCTCCCGCTGCACCACCACCACCTCCCCCTCCTGCTATGTCTGAAAGTAATGGCCCTGCATCTCCTCCTCCTCCTCCACCGCCTATGCCACCTACAGGAGCAGCGCCTCCTCCGCCGCCCATGCCTGGCGCTGGGGCCCCTCCACCACCACCTCCTCCCCCACCATCGGGAGGTGGCGGGGCAGCTGCTCCAGCGCCCTCTGGCGGACGTCCGGCTGGATTCTTGAGCGAGATTCAGCTGGGCAGGAATCTTAAGAAGACGAATACAGTTGACAAGAGCGTGTCGGCGGTGGCGGGCCGTGTTTTGGACTAGGAGGTCTTGTTCATCTTGTGGGAGTGTAGCGGTCGAGACCGTACGGGGTAGATAGGATGGAGAGGAGTCTTAGTGCGAAACGATAGATTGCTTGGATGGTGTTTCATTGATCTTGTGTTACGTGTAGGTGCTACACTACACGTTTGTATTGCGTATGCGTATATATTTCTTAAGAAAATTGTATTTAGTGGAAAGGGGGAGAGGAGGAGAGGGTAACTTGTTTGTGAAAGCTTGATTGGGGTAATACTACATAAGCGTTATGTGCACAAGTACGTGTTTAGTTGTGCTGCGTTTGACAAACTACTTTGTTGGGCGGTGCGATGGCGGTGAAGATGATAATGAAGATGAAGCTAGTGTGAATGGGACGATCGTCGGTTACTATCTTGAGGCGTCCGTACATGGACAAGGAGGCAGAGGGGAGGGGAGCATCATTCACACAATGAGAGTCGGAACTGAGAAGGCGTCTCCCTCGGTATTTGCTGCAAGACGAGGCTACATCCGGGTCGTGATGGATATTTTTTGTCTGGATAGTCTGTCTCGATCTGAATGGCGTGACGTGTAACTTACAAGTCGTAGATCAGAGCTGGTGTGGGTATCAACCAATGATGAGAGGAAGACCAATGGACGATGAGTACGTTGTTCAACATGGAGACAAGTACTTTATCCATGACGGAAAACATTCTCAATGATGGATTGACTTGAAATGAGGTCAGGCGCAGGGAAACCAGGCCATCCGGTCAAAAGAGAAGGGCATGTAAAGGCCGCCTACCCCGGAGGATGTCTACGCAACTTACTGAAGTTTATTTCATAACTCGGTTAGCCAAAGTACGTAAGAGCCATCCGTGCCTGGACTCTGGAGAGTCGAGACAGCTCTCACTCATGGCAGCTATAGGTAGTACACAAGAGACGAGAGTTCCAAACACAAAGCGAAACCCATCGCCCCTTTGTTGGGGAATAAAAGCGCATGGATTAAGGTACGTCCAGAACGCTCAAGAGAGCTAATAAGCATTACAAAGCAAGTGTCACGTAGGTATCTCTGACCTAGTCCAATTGGGGCCTCGATATCCGTAGGTTTAACGTGCACCGACGCTTGATGTACGAAATGTTATCGGTAAGTGCACAATGCCATGGAAGGCCGGGGGATGTTCATGTTCAGAGTCATGTTCATGGGGGAAGTTCCACGCGGCGGCGGCCTTCTAGAGCACACTTGTGTGTGGGGCGCCATGAGCTTGGAGGGAGCTTTTTTTTGGGTCTTTTCTCCTTTGCAAGCTTGGGCTAGGTACTCCGTAGTTCACGGCATCTTTTTTTTTCTTTTCTTTTTCTTTTTTAGCTCGTCCCGGCAGATTGGGCAGCTTCATGCACGGGCAAAGGGGCCCATGGGGTATGCGGGTTTCGTACGTACCTAATGCAATGGGGTTTTGCTGTATGTGCATACTCCGTAGTCGTGTTTTAAGAATGGCCTAGTAGGGACTCGGGAGAAGTGCATTGAGGCGAAGAGGGAGATGCGGAGAATGTCATCCAGCCAAGATCGGCAGATGCAGCTTCCGTAGGTACTTGACGGACCGAGAGAATGCCCATGGACGCGTGATGAAGTCGATGGATGAAGTCGATGGAATGACCGGAATGCCATGGCGTCGTATGTAGCTACATATACATATCCGTATATACGTATGTATTAGACCTATCTTTGGAAGCTCCCAATGGCAAAAGCCCTGTCAATGACAGCCATGCAGCCTGCCATTGCTGCGTCTTCTTCCCTGTCAACCCGACTGCGGCCATCTCCGGAGCCGGGGACCCAGGAACCGGAGCTTCGGTGTTCCTCGCAGAATTATCCTCTTTTTTTCTTTCCGCGCAGCCCTGTTGGCATCAACCCCTCGTTGAGCCTTTCATCAAGGGTATGTACATAGATGTAGGTAGACCCTTCCCTCGGCTGAAGAACGCGTATGTACGTACGAACTCCGTATGTACTCCATACGACATCACGAAGGACGCTTTGAAGTTTTGGGCTTCTACCCCAGTGAGTTGCGAGTCGTGACGAAGCGCCCGTCCGTGCACATGTCTGATGACAGGGCAATTCCATCGAAACGTGGGAATCCGGTTCATAACGCCGTTGTTGTGCCAAGGATACCACCGAATTCAACCTTGATTTGCCTTGAATCGCAGTTGAAGAATTGCATGCGCCGGGGCTTGGTGTGGCTGGTGTGGCTGGTGTGGCTGGGCGTGCGTTCAATGGTCGCTCGGCAGAAAGGCACATGATGAGGAACGATCAACCGTCAGGACTCAGATCGATCGACGAACCGAGTCGTGGATTTTTTGGCACATGATCCTTGTCCAGAAACAAACGAGTTCCCACTTTGATGCTCGTTCTTCTGAAGAAGTGCACTTTCTCGAGCATTCCATTTCGGACAACTTCGCGGGCCGAGGCAGCTGCAGCCTGCATTTGCTTTTCCCTCCCCAGGTTTTGCATCCGCGCTTGAATCCTTGATGATGACTTGCCAATGTCGAGCAGCAGCAGAACCCCGAAACACGTCACAGCTTTTTCGCAATCCCCATCCCATCCCCAATCCATCTATGATCTGGCATTATCCCGGACCCCAACATTCGTCATCAATAGTACATTAGGTAGGTAGCTGCCGGCCCCCACGTTCTGCAGGCAAGGAAAGCGCGAATACATACTCAATACGAATACTTCACTACATACATAGTTCGAAAGATGAATTTCGGTGTAGATGCTACGTTACGTTGGCAATTACATCGAGTTGTCTATTCTCCAACCTGCCAATACACGCAAAGAAACTAGAGCCATCATTGAATTAATTTTAATCACCTGAGCATAAAGCCATGACGGCCACATGACGCAGAAGTTAAAGTCTCGAAGTGTCATCCGTTATCTCAATAAGACGGCTGAGGACGGTCCTGTGATTGGCCAATGGACGCGTTTCAAGATGTAAACAAACGACGCGTCTGAGACGCGTCACATTCTCCAGCTCATCTTTCCTTTCCCCTCGTTTTTATGGCTTGCATGTCCGGCCGCCACCAGAATCATTAGGGCCCGCGTGTCGTCTCTTTTGTCAACTTCTCGTTGGTCCAGCGCACATTCACACCATTATGATCTTGCGCTTAATCGCATGACGCTCAATTTAGTCAGGAGATAATTGCGCTTGCCTTTTCACATGTCCGATCAGGTTCGGCCCTAGAGCGGCCTCTCCACAGCCTTTCTCCTCTTTTCCTGTCACCTGAAAGGGGTCACCCGAGAGAGGTGTGCTAGCTGTGTACATATGTACATATCTGAAAGAATGGTCTGGGGACTACCTATGGCGTGCTGCATCCGACTGGAAGGAAAGATTGGATTTTGATCGAGGGTATCCAAGAATGAGAGCGCAGTATGTAATGGTTGAGTGACATTCCACTCAGCGTCTTCGGAGTTCGGATCGATAAGAAATAATCGTAACAGCATGGGTACGTGGTACCTAGAGCCAATCACCTCGCCACGCTGTGCTCCTATAAGATGCTTGGCACTTGCATGTGATGTACATAGATCTACAGCAGATAAGATGAAGATGGCAAGTAAAGTTGCACGTTGTGCATGACATGGCATGACATGGCATGCGTAGAGTTAGGAGTATTACATAGTGTGGTGGACCTTCCCTTGGGCCTTCGGAGCTTTATTGATCAGATGGATGCAGAATTTCAGACGTCGACCCCTTGATAATGGATATGGAAACGAAGTTTTTGAACTTTAGGCAAATACATACATACATACACCTAATTCAGATCTCTCTTCCAGTTTCAGCTCTCTCTGGAAGCAAGTCTCCGGCCGTAGCACACCCCAGGCGGCCAGGCCCCAGTCAGTGCGAGGGAAATCGAGATTCCAATCACGGAACACGGTGCAACCGAGCCTAGAATACTAGAATCGCAGCGCAATTGGGCAGAAATTCTTCTCCACTTGGTCCGCGAACCTTTCGTCATCTTGGCATCCCCGGTCGCAAGGCAGAAGAGAAGAATACATATGTACCTAGGTAGGCCGAGAAGGGCAGGGCCAAAGACGGTGTAGAAGCGCGTCGTCCGTCTGGCACGGAGCGGAGCGGAGCGGAGCGATGGGGTTACCTACATCATACCTTAGGTACATACATACCTACATGAATGATGAGGCGACGAGGGAGGCGAGCGAAGCGAGGGAGACGAGGCAAGCGAGGGAGACGAGGGAGGCGTTTTTAAGATGCAAGGGAAATACATAGTAGTTCGGCCCAGTTGAACCTACGTTTCTAGTTGGGCTGTCTAAGGTCTTTTCCCCCCTTTGGCCCATCTTGATCATTCCTGAAACTGCGCCGGCTAGCTCTGGCTGTCCTGTTTCGGATCATGTGGTCATTGACAAGAGGTTCTGGAGTGGCAGATGCTGATGGTATCGATGATTCGATACATACATAGAGACAAGCAAGACGGCCAAAACCTCGTGACAAATTATGTCTTGCTCGCCCTGTATGGCGGAGCCTCCCTCACCCAACATCTAGATCTTGGTGCGGCTTCCGGATGGCTTCAGGTCGGTTCATTGATCAGTGCTAGTGGTGGGTCATACAGTACGTAGGTTCTACGCGTCTATCATGTTAGTTGTACCGTGTGCTACAGCAAAGTTTGTCGAGAGCGTCAACGCCCCATTCGAGGGCGCTTCTGTCGCGGCCAAGATGGGCGGACGACAACGGCGACAAGTAAGTGGCTTCATTGTTCCATTGTGCATCCACCCAACTGCGCCGGGCTCTACGAATATGTGCGTGTACGATTAGTCTCGCGAGGAGCGCCTGCAGGGCGACTGCAGGGCGAGGTTTGCAGTGCGACGACATGCGACAAAGGATGAAGCTCCCCAGAGCTTGAAGCTGGAGCAAGGTAATGGGCATCCAAATTCATGGCAAAGCCGCGTACCGACGAGTGAGAGACAAGGAGAAAAGGAATCTGCGCCTGGCTGGACCGGTCGGCGGCGGCAAATTGGCGCTTCATGCTCGCCAGCCAGGCGTTGACTCGTGGGCGCCCGCCGCCGTGGACCGCCGTGTCCGCCCAAGACTGGCCATCGGATGTTGAGCGCATCATCGGTCATGAGCTTGGGGTTCTTGTCGCGTTCTCGCGCGAAGGCCTGACCTGTCTGCCCGGGCGGAAATGGAGGTTGAGGCAAGGAAAAGGCCGGCAAGGAAACAAGTCCATGGCCGTCGTCGGCGCGGAAGTGAATCGCATGCAATTGGGGCGACGGCCTCTGCGCGCTAACACTGATTCAGCCTGGTCTGGGTGCCTGGCCGAGAAGTGGACTCAAGTGGGACTGGGGTGGGCGAGAGTGGGCAACTGAGGGCCAATCATTCTCCTCGTTCTCCTGCCTTTCAACGCTCTGCATGCCTGCACAAATACCTTCCAACACGCCCCCACCACAGCTCCCGTGGCTCAACTACATCTCGTCTCCCCGTTCTTTCCCATCTCATTCATCTCATCCATCTGGGCTTTCATCTTGCGCCCGCCCCTCTCTCCACTCTCAGCTTACTCGCCCTCCTCTCCCAATCTCGCGCCCGACCAGAACTCACCACTTTTGTGCATCGACTTTCGCTCCTCTTGGTCAACTTCGTTTTTTGGGCTTCACGTCGCCTTTGGACTTGCTTCGAGTATTTGCCGCCGCTTTTCTTGCGACGAACCCGGCACTTCCGCACCGCGTGAACCAATCTCGACGCGTCTTTGCTTTGAGTCCGCGACCCAATCCGCCCCATACAGCCGCGACTAGCCTCGCACCCTCGACACCGCTCGAATAGAAAGCAACAGCATTTCCAGGTTGCCCCTGCATTCACGATCCACCATTATTTCGCAACTTTTTTTTCAGGGTATGTCCGGCGTGAATTTCTGTTCGCTCCTCGCGCGTCTTTTGGGCTGGCTTTCGCACGCAAAATGCACGCAAAGCGCATATCGAAAATCTTCCTCCCGCCCTTGCTCTTGCGACCTGGTTCAAGGCCATCTTCATCTTGTAGACCGCCATGGGGAGGCGCTCGCTCTCACATCTGCCTCTTTGGTTTTCTAAATAATGCAGGCGTGGCTTAGACTGACTTGATTATTCTCACAAAGTGTCTCGTTTGTACTTCCGAGGACCAGGGAAGGTGCTCTACCTGGTTCCTTTGCTTCCACCATAGTTGGCCACAATGGCCCGAACTACACCATTTTCGGCCCCGAGCGAGCCGCTTCACATATTTCAAGATAGCGATTTCGACCGAAGCGCCCCGATGACGCCGATGACACCGATGACACCAATGACGCCAATGACGAGCCACGCCCCGATGCCGTCCGTCACAAAGCCTGCTCGTCGGCCACTAAGCAACTCGAATGCCAATGTCATCCTCAACGCCCCGGCCGCTTCTAACAGCGGCCTTTCGCCGCACAAGGGGAAATCATCTTCACCTCGGTCGCCTTTGAAAATATCATCACACGGCAACAAGTTGAATATGGTGTCAATGGCGCCCCCAGTAACCAAGACACGCACCACAGACTCGCTTCAAAAGAAGCCTCAATTGTCCAATTTCAAGACGACCCCCCACTATTCACAATTCGACATGATGAGCTACGGAAAAGAAAACATCCATCCACAGGTCTTCCCGGCTCCTACCACCATCAACTTGACGGTCGAATCGTATTATCAGAATTCGAATGGGAAACGAGGCCTGATGGAGGCTGCTCAAATCAAGGACTCGAGACCTGCAAAGAAATGCAAGGCCGAAGAGCCTGCCCTTCCTTCGTACGACTCGTTTCCCTCCATCACCGATGACGGCTCGAAACCTGCGCACAGCTATGCTCAACTCATTGGAATGGCGATTCTCCGCTCGCCTCTACGTCGATTGACGCTTGCTCAAATATACAAATGGATTAGCGACAATTACTCTTTTTACAATCCCACGGACGCTGGCTGGCAGAACAGCATTCGCCACAACTTGAGCTTGCACAAGAACTTCATCAAAATTGAGCGTCCCAAAGATGATCCTGGCAAGGGCAACTATTGGGGTATCGAGCCCGGTACCGAAGCCCAGTTTCTAAAGGACAGGTTGTCGAGAAAGCCAGCACCCACCGGCGAGAATATTCCCGTCATGTCCACGCGTCTTGAACCGTCGATGCCATTCACCGCTTCGCCCTTGCACCAGGAGCCAGGGTTGCCTCCACTAGCCGGTGCTGTGCATTATTCCGCTCTGCCGCCTCTTCCGCCGACCCCTCAAGCTGCTTCTGCGACTGTTACTGCTGCTCCGTCTTCTGTTCCTGTGCCCCCTTCTACTTCCGCTTCTACTACGTTGCCCATGCCAGAAGAGCTCTCATCCGATGCCACAATTCCCGTCTCGGACAGCATAGGCCAGGATGACGATGCTAGTGACAAGATTGCAGAGGTGGATTTGCCCGGGGAATGTTCTACGTATTCGCCTCCTCCTGCCAACATGAACTCGTCACCTCCTGTTTCGAGGCATTCTGACATTCGGAGCGGAACGCCGCCCCCCATGCCTCGAGATCCAGTCTCTTCAAAGTCTCGTCGGTCACACAAGCGCAAGTTTGCATCTATGGATGACAGCGGCTACATCTCGTCCCTTGAATCGTCAGCTATGCGGCCGAATCAAAAGGCATTGTTGCTGACATCGGAAGCCGACCGTCCCCGTCTCAAGCGTGGTCGCGCCGAGGAGGAAATTGCTCGTATCAGAAATTCCTCGCCTCTCAGCCCTACCAAATCTCGATCGCTCTCCTACGGCCCGATCTCTTCATCTCCTTTACGGCAGGCTCACGACCACGTCCTTGCGCCTTTGACACCGGTCCTCAAAATGAAGCCTCCTGCTCCGCCACCTCCCTCTGCCTCGCCAAATACCAACTTGCGCATTCACCGAGACAAGGTCCGCCACATGCTGCAATCCCCACTGCGACGCGAGGGACTCTACGAAGATGGGATCCCATGGAGCCCGGCATTCAACCTCGACGACGCGGTGTACACGTTTGATGACATGGCCATGCAGCAATCGACCGAATTTGACATTTTCCAAGATTTCTCCGGCCTGGATCATGGCTCCATCTTTCCAAGTATTGGCTCGGCAGATGCCGGATCCCCCGTCAAGCGCAGTGTCAAGCGTGCACGACTCGATCGGTCTGTCTCATCATCGGCGTTGGCTGATGCGACCAACTCTGCCTCGAAAAAGGGGAAGAACTTGATGCCTCTTTTCAAAATATCGGAAAACTCGCCATCACGTTTCTTCGAGACCCCTAGCAAGGCATTCGAGGGGCTAGGGTCGCCGTCAAAGCTGTTTCAGCAGCAGTCACCGTCACGCATGGCTTCGCCAATCAAATTCCCAGTTATGCTAGACATGGCGCTGGATGCTGCTGACTGGCCTTGCATGGGACCGGGTGGTCCTGATGATGACTCTACTCCCGGAGGTGCAGACTTTACTGGATTGGACATCTTGCAAGGCTTTGAGAAGATAGGGGCGAAAAAAAAACCATCGAGCCAAAAGCCACCTCCCAAAGGTGGGAAGCCGTCGATCAATCGAAGCTTCTCAACGGCTTTCTAAGTATTGTGCTCCAACCTTTTGCTGTTTTAACATTCACAACCACGAAAGAAAGGAAGAGATGGGTGCCAAACAAACAATCATTATGACTTGAAACGAACTGATGAAGCGGCACGAAGACGTGTTTGACATTAATTGGGGCCTAGCACAGGCGCATGCTGTGGCTCGACGGGAGACACGAGATTTGCGACGATGAAGCGAAATGAAGGGTTGCTGGAACTATCACGTTAATGAAGAACATGTGGCATTGAACAAGGCAGTCCCTGAGCTTCCGGCATTTGAATTTTTTCACGAGGACTATGGAGGGTTTCTTGCCCCGGCGTATTATGCGAGCCTGTTTTGCTACTTTACAATGGCTTTTTCGACAATGCCTTCAGGGCTGACTCATGGTGGATGATTCCCTGGCAGCGTAGCTACGCTTTTTGTTGTGTTGTTGTGTTTTATTGGATCAAGGAGTTGGGATTAGCAAGCAGGGCGGGCGTGGTGCCTTCGAGCACAGGCTTTGGGATGAATATTGTACGTATTCTGTACATTTTGTGCGTTTGGATTGGAGCATTGGGATTATGGCGCGAGCAAGCGTTGTGTAGAATTTAGCTTTGACACGAACAGGCTTAGCTTTGAGAAACAAATTTGTCATTACAGAGGAATTTTGAAAAAATTCTCTCCCTTTACATTCATCTTCCCTTTAGTCTGAGTCTGTGGTGCGACAATGGGTGGGTTGTTCCAGATCTACGGAGGAACTAGGTCAAGCTGCCCTGAAGTAAACTACTCGTGGGTGAAACCTTTTCAAAAGGACACCCACTAGGTATACTACCTATCTATATTGGACTGAACTGGACTGGACTGAACTGGACTGGACTGAACTGGACTGGACTGGACTGGATTGAAACACATGAAGACTGAAATAGACTGGGCCACAAGTGGACTGGAACTACATTACTCCGTAAGTCGACGAAAGTGAATTTGAGTGAACTGAAACATCGGGCTGCCTCCCTTGCAGGAGAAAACATCCCCCCCCCGCTGGACCTACGTATGTACATCATCACGCGTAATCGTAGACATACATCACGGGACTCGAGCAAATATTCAAGTAGTCACGACTCACGACTCACGAGTCACAGGCTAGATCAGGTGTGCCGCCTGCAGGAAGTTGTCGTTGAAGTTCTTGAATTCTTCACCCGGGCCACTGACGTATTCATTGAAGGTGTCTACTTCTCTTGACTGATGTTGTAAAGAACCACCGAAAATCTAGCATTGTAATGAAAACCCCCTCGGAAATCAACCGCGAAAAACAAGCCGCTGAACCAGACTCACAAGACCCAGTATATCCCCGGTAGGTTGTAGACTTGTAGTACCCAGGTCCTCTCCATGTGCGTAGCCAGCACTGAGCACGCCCGTAAACACCAGCATCTCCATCCCCATCCCCCTCTGGCATCAATACATCCTCATCCGCGCCGCCCACCCCGTCTCCTTCTGATCAATATTAATCTTGAACGGAAACGGGTTCCCCGTCTGTGTCGTAATCGGCGGGATATGATCCTTGTGCGTATTCGCAAAGGAGACGATTTTCATGGCCGTCGTGAGGAGAGTCTGTTCCATTGCGCGGCGGACTTTTGCGCGTTCTGTGGTTATGTCCCCGGGCATGTTAGTCTGTTAGACCTTATCCAGTGTATGTTTTTTTGTTTTGTTTTGAGGTACTTTTTTTCTTTTTTTCTTTTCGGATGGGAGACATGGGCGTGGATAGTTCGAAGGGCTCTTCAACTTCCTGTATGCCTTATACATATACATTCACACACACACACACACACACATAGACACACCACGGCCGGCAAATATAAAAGCAGAAACAAGGACAGACAGGACAACGCACCACTTTCGGTTCGCGGCTCCGCAACAGTGACCTTGATCGTCCAGCTCTCCCAACAGACTTCCTCATCTCCCCGCGATAACCACGACTTCCGGTGGCGCTTTTCGAAGAAGCGCACAGCGATTTGGCCGCGGGCGCCTCCTCCTCCTCCTCCGCCGCCGCCGCTGTGGGAGGCCCCGCTGGTGGAGCGCTCAGCGTCGAGGTGTCTCTCCAGGGCTGCGGCGCGCTGGTCGATCATGGTTTCCAGCTCGTCGTCGTCGACGTAGGGGAGGGTGAGGTCGAGGACGTCGCGGGTGCGGGGGGTGAGGGAAGGGAAGAAGCGGGTGAAGAAGATGGTGTGGAGGATGCCTATGGGTGTTAGTGCGTGTAGCTTTTTTTAGAAGAAGAAGAAGATGTAAGAAATATCACGATCTGGCTGTGCGCTTGTGCTTGAGGGCGGGTTTGGGGGGAGAGGAAGCTGGGATGGGTAGGTGAGCAGTGAGAGTGTGTTATGTTGTATGTGCTTGTGCGTGTGTATATGAGCGCGGATGTATGTGGACATGTCCATGTTTGTATTTCCATACAACTTTCAGCATGTCCAGATATGGGTGTTTCATGTACGACAGAGCGTGTTCATCTACTCACCTTTGACAACATCCCGAAGCGAGCGCGGGTCCGTAAAGACATCGAGGATACACTCGGGCGGATCTTTCTGCTGATCCATCAAGAAGATCCGAGGCTACACATTCAGGGGCAGGTCTTCAACGTTCAACGTTCTTCGCTTTTTTAGGTTTTCTCGGGAGAGTTTTCGAGGTTGTTTTCTTGCAGGAATTGCTTCGCGGGGTATGGATGTTGTTGAAAGAGGACGCAAAGATATGCAGTTAAGCCGATATGCGGACGTCACGCGACGACGTCAGAGGCAGAGGGGCAGTCGGGAGTCGGGACTCGGAGGGGTCGATAAGCCGGGGTGGTTTGGGGCCGGCTGCCAAATGCCAGCTGCCGCCGATTTGGCAGCTGCCAGAAGGTGGGGCATCATGGCCGTCATCGTGGCTTTCCTGGAGTCCCGTGCGCCGCGTCTATGAGGTAGCAGAGCAACACCAGCCACACGTACGTAGGCGCGCTGAGACCTCGGCTCCATGTTAGCTATGCTGCATGCATCCAAGACGATGTCTCCAGGCGACCTCGCACACATCCTTGCACCACCATCCCACCACCATCTCCGACGACTTTCTTCAAAACGACCTATTGCGCCATCTCGCTAATTGCACATGTAGCCAGACTGCTGCAGCACTGCGATCATCGAGACCAGCCGCATCGGTGGCTCAATTGTCCCGCATCTCGCCTCCCCGGCGAAGCTTGGTCCGGGGGCATCAGAAGCTCGCAGCTTTCGACAATCGCCTCCCCAAGCCTGCCGCATCATGTTCTCGTCGGCGCGACGCTGGCTGCGCAACAATCGGACCTCCATTGCCTGTGGTGTCGGCATTATCGGCACCGGCTACATTGCCGCGCAGTATGTCTTGAACAAGATTGTCGACGCGCGCGAGCGCATGAGCAGTGATCGAATCGCCCAGGAGAAGTAAGCAGCCCTCCAAACCACTGACTGGTGTACCTCCGGTATAGCTTCTTTTTCATCAATGCTTCGCAGTTGGCTTTGACACTGCTTGGGTTCTCGGGCTGACATAACCGGGCGTTGAATGCCCATCGCTGAGGGTGCAGTCTACGACGTCGATTCGAGCAGAACCAAGAGGATTGTACATTTACCGTGCTGGCACTGCTGCCGACGGCCACGAGCAATGTCCTATCTGAGATGAAGACGGAGCAAATCACGTACGAGATTCAGCAGATCAAGGGCTCTGCGAGAGGGGTCAAGCAGCATGTGGTGTCTGAATCAACGACCCTAAGTCCGCCGAGTATTGCTGATACTAGCTTAACGGAGGAGGATGGCAAGAGCATGGCTACGTCGGCTAGCTTACAGAGTGAGAGCGGCGTGCACGCCAGCCAGATTTCTGTTCCTACGCCCTTGGTTGCAGCTGGCTCAGACGCTCAGCAACAGCCAGATGCTGCTGTGCCCGCGACGCCCAAGGTGTCTCGCAAGACGAAGAGGCAGCTTTGGGATGACCTGACCATCAGCGGTAAGTTCTGACTTACAGTCACTTTACAACATAGACACACACACGTACTTGACCATGTACACAATATCTTGCTTCTTGCTGACGCGCGCGCTTTGGCACCTGATAGCTATCACGCGAGCCTTCACCCTCATCTACACTCTGGCTCTTCTCACCATGTTGACCCGCGTGCAACTTAACCTCCTCGGCCGCCGGAGCTATCTATCCAGCGTAGTGACCCTTGCCACGGGCGCTGCCCAAGCCACCATCAACCTAGAGAACAACGACGACGACGATGACACGGCCGAGCCAGCCTACGGCAGCGACTTTGACACGAACCGCAAGTACCTCACCTTCAGCTGGTGGCTGCTCAACAAAGGATGGGCGCAAATCATGCACCGTGTCGAGAGCGCCGTACGAACCGTCTTTGGCAGTCTAAGTCCCCGCGACCTAGTCAGCTTCGACCGCTTCACCGAGTTAACCATGCAGGTACGGAAGCTAGTCGAGGGCTCCTCCACAAACGAGCGGCAAAAGATGAACTGGCTACCCTTCTTGCTACCCCCGCCCAACCAAGAAGACGAAGTCCTCCGCCAGTCCGGCATCCTCCTCAACGATGATAGACCCCCCTCCACACAACCAGACAGCACCGCGTCCTCCTCCGTGTCGCGATCCGCTGGCCTGCGCCGCTTACTCGACGAAACCGCCGACCTACTCGAGTCACCCTCTTTCTCGCACGTGCTGACCCTCCTCCTCGACACCGCGTTCGAGACCCTCGTCGATAAGAAACTCGCCACCGAGGCCTTTGAGCTTCCCCCCCAAATTCCGGTTCCGCCTCCGGAAACGATGGATCTTCGCGCATCGAGGGTTATACTGCTGCCCAAGATTCTGTCTGTGCTGACGCGCCAGGCGCATGTGATTGGGAACGGGGTGCCTAATGAATACTTGCAGGATATGGAGACGGTGCGTGCGCTTACGGCGTTTGCGGCGGTGGTGTACTCGAGTAATTGGGATAAGGAGATGTGTCACGATGATGATGATGATTATGGGATCATGGATAGTGCTATTGGCATTGGTGGGTTAGGTGAGAGGGAGCCACGGAGTCGTTCTGTTCAGGGAGATGTTGAGGCTGGCGACGGGGGCAAGCGGCCCGTGTTGGATGAGAGTATTGTGGTGGTGGATGCGGCAGAGGATGGATTCCAGACTGCGTGGGAAAAGGCGGTGCAGGAAACGTCATGACGGGCTGGGGGTGGCTGTCTTTCATCTGATCAGGGGACAGATACACATGTGCTTGTATACATGCGATTGACTGGGGCGAAGAGGGCACATGGGCACGGCATGGCAAGGACAGGCAGAATACATAGATACAGCGATACAGCGATATACGATAAGAGGGGAATAATAAGAAACGCAAGCCTTTGTTTATATTATGTGCTTGCGTCTGTGGTCGGCGCACTGGCTGAGAGGGACTGGTCCTTCGTATTATGCCAGCAGAATAGATAACATGGCCCTTTTGCCCTGCAACGTACGTGCCTCCTATCTCCTGTTCCCATACGCCGCGCTGACGTTGGTTGTGCCTCTAGGCATATAAGGCCTTATTTTGCATGTATCCCTCAATACGTGTAGGGATACATCTCTGGTCTGCCATTCTCAATGCATGAGCTAAGTCGGTGCAATCCGCAGTTCTGCCATTGTCATTGCCAACTGTGGCATGATGAGATGATAGCGAGCGTCGCCTAGTGCCGAGTCGAGAACAGAGCAGGCGAGCACCACGGGGGGTCTATCCGGCTCTTTTTATCCACGCAGTTCGGCCGCGGATATGTTACATCGGTTTCTCATGTCCCATGCCAGTCATGTATATGTACGTGTTTGCATCTCGTCTAGTAAGACAGCATCAAGCGCCTGATGTTGGGCCTCCGGCTGCTATATCCGACTGCCCAGCAGCCAGCAAAGGGGGTGAATTGTGAAGGTAAACCCGGGGCCGCGCCATCCAAGTTTGATGCAAAGCCGAATCCGTTGTGACGTGCTGATCGATACAAGGCGTTGATACGGGAGACCATATCGTTATGGGAAAGCGAGGTTCGATGTGGGAAGCAGACTTGTATCTGATCGGTGTTATCCGACCCTTTTCCCCTGTCAATCCCATTATTCTTCTCCCTGTCTCGCACAATCCGTGTCGCCCGCCATCTCACATCAGTCCCCGAACGAACTGGTCCAAACCCAACTCAAACAATTCATTCGTGACACCTTCCCCGCGCTTGTGCTCAACCGGCGCAAGTGGATTCTTGACAACTACATCCATCCGCACATACTCGTCTCAGCATTTCATTCTTCCAAAGTGTGTTTCTCACCACCACCACCAATACCATCATCATCATCATCATTATCATCACAAGCCATCTCCTTATAGAAAGCTTTCCAGGGGTCAACATACCGTACTCCACCCATAGATTAATATAAATCTGATGCAACACATTCCGCATACTAGGCGACTGCGTATCCGTCAGGAGCGCAAAGCGCAAATTCGCAGGCGTCTCGTAGTAATGCAGCTTGTACTGCCCGGTGCGGTAGCTGATAAAGGCGTCGTCCTCGCCGCCGAGTTTGCGCGCCATGTTGCGGAGGGAGAAGACGGTGCCGAAGATGAGTTTGGTGTCGTCGGAGCGGGTGATGTCGGTGTGGGAGGAGGGGGGGTGGGTGGACGGGAGCCAAGACTTGTGGTAGATGCATTCCGCTGGGGGAGGGAAATTAGCATGTGGTTATTTGTGCGAGGTTTGGAATGGGCGGCATACTGTGGCGGTCGAAGATGTAGAATGAGTAGACTGCCATGATGGACAGGCACTGGGCAGAGAGAGTGAGGCGGAAAGGGGGAGTGATGGGCGTTGCAGGGTGCTGGTTCTGAAGACGGCAGCTCGTTTCGATGGGTTTCTCGGGAGAAGAGAAGTGGGAAGAAGCTGGGTTGAATCCGTCAATTGGGCTGGCCGTTGGTGGAATTGGCCGTTGTTCTTGCAATGTCGGAGAGCGACTTGGCGGTTTGAGGTTTGAAGGTTTGAGGTTCGACGATGCGGCTGACGACGGACAAGCGCCCCACCCTGGGCTTGTCGCAGACTCGCAGTCGCATGGACGACGAATCGAATTGTCGCGTTGGAAAGGTGAAATTTGGAAAGGCAGCATAATAAGCGCGGAGCAGCGCATCGCGCATCCGAGCTGAGATGCAATGCGCCAAGGTCACAGCTACAATGCACGCACTTTCAATTGCAAGAGGCCAGGCCGTTGGTTGTCATGGCAGACACAGCCTCATTCTTTACATCCTTCTCATAATGCCCTCTCGACTCCCATATCGATCGAGTTGATGTGCCCAGCATCCGCCCTCATTCGATTGTCCTCTCGCACGCGGTGCAACACACCCAAACCCCTGAGCCCTTTCGCAGCCCAAAATCCCCTCTCTTGGCATCCAGCAGCCATCGCATCCTCGACGGTAACCCCCTCTAGTTTACCAGCTTCTCCTCGCTGCATAGCCCGCGCCGTCAACACCTCTCCAGAAAAGACGCGCGCGCGGCCATAAAGTGTACATATCGCAGACGCTGGTGTATCCAGTTACGTACAAAAACGACTTCCCGCAGCGAGAGCCACAGTACTAGCAGCAGCGAAAGTTCACCTGGGCGACATATAGCGGCTTCCTCCCGTCGCGTTCGCCATGGCGGAACACGCATCCGGGAGTCTCCTCGCAGAGCAGCAGCAGCAGCAGCAGCAGCAGCAGTATAGCCCGAGCGTGACGTCCCCGCTGCTCACGATCGACCATGTTGATGACCTTCGAGATGCTCTCGAGAGAGCGCATCCGCCTCTAGCTTCTGCGGTGTAAGTTGAAACTGGAGCGATCCCCGTCCGTTGTGGTGCGGTGCGGTGCGGTGCTCCTGGCTCCATGACCGTTCGTTGGCACAAACTCAAACTCTAAAAATGACAAGAAAGAAAAAAGGGGATTTCAAGAGGGGCTTGTCTTGTTCACGTTTTGGCTAATACGGATATAACATGTAGGACGGAAAAGCATAGTTTACAAGGCTTTGCAAGTCCTGCGAGACAGCATCGGAGGACGCCAAGTGTGCATAGAGAGATCAAGGTATTTTCTTTCCTCTTATTTTCGCATTTCTCTTCCTAGCCTACTTCAAGGCTTGGGCTTGTGTCTTACACTGCAGGCCAGATTGTGCTGACTTGTCGTTTTTTTGTTGATGCATTACGATAGGAGACGTTGGATGCTAGGGTCGAGTTCACGAATGATGAAGAGGATGGGCGGACATATCATCGCATTAATCAGTATGTGATTGTGGAGGAGATTGGGCGAGGGTCTTTTGGGGCGGTGCATCGCGCGACGGATCAGTTTGGGAATGAATTCGTGAGTTTGGCTGGCTGTCACTTGTTGCCTTTTACCTGTCGCTTTACCCCTTTTTACATGTCGCTTTACCCCTTTTTACCTGTCACCTATCACCTATCACCTGTCGCCTGTCGCCTGTCACCTGTCGCCTTGTCCTTGTATGCCCTGAGCACTTACACGCAGCCTACCATACAAGTACTAATCCCCAAAAAAGGCCGTCAAGGAATTCTCAAAAGCCCGTCTCAGGAAAAGAGCTCAGTCCAATATCCTGCGTCTCGGCCCTCATGCCTCGTCACCTCGTCGCTTTCTCCCACGGCCGGGTCGCGCCCCTGGGGGGCCCCTTTCGCCGCAACTTACCGGTCTGCGCGCAGGCGAGCAAAACGACGCCTTGTTCCTGATCCGGGAGGAAATCGCCATCATGAAGAAGCTCAATCACCCAAATTTGGTACAGCTTATTGAGGTGCTTGATGATCCGGAGGAGGATTCGCTGTACATGGTTATGGATATGTGTAAGAAGGGGGTTATCATGTCGGTGGGGTTGGATAAGTGCGCGGATCCGTATAGCGATGAGTCGTGTCGGTACTGGTTCAGAGATTTGGTGCTTGGTATTGAGTATCGTATGTTTCCTCCTCCTCCTTCCCTCCTACTTTTATTCATCCTCTTTATGCCTCGGCTGATTCAACTTGTATAGTCCATGCGCAGGGCGTGATCCACAGAGACATCAAGCCAGATAATCTGCTTCTCTCCGATGACGAGGTCCTGAAAATCGCCGACTTTGGTGTCTCGGAAATGTTTAACAAGTCGGACTCCATGCGTGTGTCCAAATCCGCGGGCTCGCCTGCCTTCATGCCGCCGGAATTATGCGGGAAACACCAGCAGGTGTCGGGGAAAGCCGCGGATATCTGGTCCATGGGTGTGACGCTCTACTGTCTCAAGTACGGCAAGATCCCGTTTAATCGTGCGGGAGTGCTGGAAATCTATGAAGCGGTCAAGTCGGATGCACCTGTCTTCCCAGAGGGTGAGGATGCCGACTTCGTGGATTTGATGGAGAGGATCTTGGAAAAGGATCCGGAGAGGCGGGTCACGATGCCTGAATTGAGGGTAGGTAGGTCCTTATATTGGCTTTATGGACTCGAGCACTCACATGCGTGTTTTTCATTCTTGCGTATACACATGTGTGTGTATGTGTGTTCACGCACTTCACTCTCACCTGCTATCACACCTACCGGCGCACTTCCTCCGCTTAAACTCAAGAAGCCTCACTGACCCATTATCCTCTCTGCGTATAGGAACATCCGTGGGTGACCAGAGGAGGAGCCGATCCTCTCCTGTGCCAAGAAGACAACTGCGCAAACATGATTGAACCACCAAACGAGCTCGAATTAAGCCGCGCCTTCACAAGAAAGATGAATCATCTTCTCTCTATGATGAAAGTCATTCACAAATTCAAGATGTTGTTGACCAAGACGAAAGGTAAACGCGAAAAAGGCCTTGAAAGTTCGTCGGTGTCGCCCCAGTCTGCCACCACCATAGAGGACTCGGCTGTGGATGATACAGCCGATGAATCAGCCGAGAGAGCAAAGACAGAAGACATAGAAAGCATTCTAGCTGGCCGTCGTCACCTGTTGAGTCAACAAGACGAACATGGAGACAAGGGCCACGCGCACGAAGTAGGCGATCAAGCGCCGCTCTTTCTCGGCATTGGGACCGGGGCGCGAAATGCGTTTGCTCAGGCGGGGGATGGGCAGGCTACGCCCAATGTTGTGGCCGATTCGCCTACCGCTGTAGACTACAACGTGTATGATCGTGCCTATGAGGAGGCCATTAAGCGCCATATGGAAGCAAAGCCGTCCAAGCGGCCGACCATGTACCTGACCAAGTTTGTCAAGGAAACCAGCTATTTCAAGAAGATGGAAAACCTGGTGGAAGGAACCGTCTTCTCACCGCCAACGTTGAAGGCGGATGTTTTGGAGACCGCTCATGCGCTCAAGAACAGCCTCAAGTCTCCTTTTGAGGGGTCGCATGCGTCATCATCCGCGTGTTGAGGGCCGGAGACGAGGTGCTGCTCAGAGCTTCAACCACAGAATATGTCCATCTCACGCGCTGCAGTGTTATTGACTCCCTCAAAGGCAGACTGAGGCTGCGCAACTGTTCATGTCATCGCTTGTACCTTCAGAATACCTCATCAGCCCAGTTTTTCAACGGCTTTCATCAACCCCACTGTCGAAAGAGAGAGGATTATACGAGGAAGAGAAAAAAAAGAAAAGCAGAGCTACGATCTCGATCCGACCACGGGATGCAAAGCATGTGTGGTCAGCAACTGCTCATGGAATCCGTATGTAGTAGTCTACTTTCTTGAAGCCTTTTTCTTCTTCTTCCCCTCTGCCTCTCCATAGTCCACAGCGCACACACAAGAATCGTGATTCCGGGCGTTCTCGGGCCTTGACGCGCTCCTGGAGGAAGAGTAACAGCGCGAGGCTAGTTGTGTGACATAATTCCCTTGGCGCAAACCACACGAGTGACGCTGAAAGCAGAGAGCCTCCGTAGTAGGTCCGCTCTACGAATGTACTACTCCGTAGGCTCCCTCGAAGGAATAAAGACTGGATTTCGCTTCAGCGTTGCGGCTGAGACAAGCCGAGCTTGGCGATGTACTAGGTATGTACGGTAGTGAGAAGTTGAGAACCAAGGCGAGGAAAAAGTGGGGAGATTGCTGTCTCGAAGTTTGCATCTGTTTAGTAGGTAGCTTGTTGCGTCACTGTCTCCTCCTGAGTCCTATCCATC
This sequence comes from Claviceps aff. humidiphila group G2b, assembly GCA_018360325.1. Classification (NCBI taxonomy): domain Eukaryota; kingdom Fungi; phylum Ascomycota; class Sordariomycetes; order Hypocreales; family Clavicipitaceae; genus Claviceps; species Claviceps aff. humidiphila group G2b. The sequence continues at coordinate 88,106 of SRQG01000017.1, forward strand.
GTCCACCGCTTCGAACCAACCCAAGCTTCTTTGTGCGAATTGCTCTTCGCTGCTGAGACCTGCAAGCAGGTGACTTGCCCGTTGGTTCAGAAAAAGCCCCTGATTAGAAAAGATAGATAAAGGAGATGACAAGGGCATTCGAAATGTTTGGGTTGGTTCAAGTTTGTTTTGTACGGCCGATGAGTCGTTTAAGACCCTTTGTTCAGCGCACCCTCATCAGAGGCTAGCCCAATAAGATCACTTTCAGGACGTCGCGCGTACCTGATACAAGTCAGTAGTAAGTACAAGTTGCGTCTTAATCCCAATGCACGGTCGCTTCTTCAAATTGATCTAAAACGGACGAAAGGGCAGCGAGACAGGTGAGCGCAAAGATGCGTGAGCATTTGTGGCCGTGCAGTTCGCAAATGTGGGTTGCAACTTGCGCCGTTCCGGGGAAGCTGGAAGCCATGGACCGAGTCGCCGAGACTGCCGGTTTGTTGGCGATTTGTTGGGAGCTGCTGAAGCCCCAGCAAGGCCCAAGGGCACAGCTTGCGGATTGTGTTAGTATAGGTAATTCATCAAGTTTGAGTGCGGTGTGCTCAATCTGCGGCGCCGGACATCGGATGATCAGTTCTGCATGCGGGCGACATGAGTTATAACGCGGTGTAGCACCAACTGGGCTACAGTACTGTCGAATCTCTGTAGATCGGCGTCCGTCGCACAAGACGAAGATCCGCGAACGCGTTCATGCGCAATGTGGTCAACCAACAGATGCACGCTCAAGCTTCGATCAGAGATGATTTCTGTGCGTGCATGTGTCATCTCTTGTTTGCTCGGGATGTCTCTATCCGGTCTCTTCCCAATTGGTAAGTAGACCTTCCTGCGTCTCGTGAGTCGTCAATGGGAAAGAGCGGACGAGGGGTCAAGGCATGACGTCATCTTCCAGCCGACCATGGTGACAAGGGGACAACGCCAGCTTAGTCTGGTTCTACTCCGTAGATCCCTGCCAAGGTGTGGAGGGCCATCAAAGCCCCGGAATGCCGCCCAATGTGGTCGGGGACCCTACTTCCGGCCACCTCCACACAAGTCTGACAGACTGAAACACACAGAGTACCTACATACCTCTGTGCATACATACTACATACCACTGTAGGAACGTGAAGGTGAGGTAATCCGAGCAAGAAAGAAAGCGGTGTCGTATTTAACCAGCCGTGGCTGGCGTAATGACTTTTGTTTGTTGTCGAGCGGCCATGTTCACGCGAGCTTATACTTGGCTGTTAGGTACTTGTCACTTGGTAAAGTCTTGTACAGCGCTTGACGTTCCAAGTGGCTGATCGTTTTTGCCTCAATTGGAATTTGGCCTCAGACTTGAATTGAATACCTGGGGCAAGTACCTAGCTGCTTGAACGCGAGCAGTGTACTCTGTACGCAATGGCAACGCTTATTCGATAAAGGACAGGAGCCGAATTTCCAGGGACGCCATGTAGGTACAGTACCTAATGTATGTAATACAACCACAACCCCTTCAGCATTTCCCTTGCCGCGTCAAAAAAAGCATCATACTCTGTACATACATGCATAAAACGGCACGTGGCAGCGTGCGGCGACGGAGTTGGGTTTTCAGACGTCTGATGTACCTACCTACGGTGTAGTCGTTTGAGAAGTAATTGCCCTACAAAGAAAGAGAAGGGCGTGCCGCCGCGTGCGTCAATTCGTTCGCGCATGTTTGCTTTTGTTTTCAAGTGTACGGAGCATTAGGTTTGAGGCAATTTCCGGTAACTGGGCCAGAAAGTACCTACATATACATACATATCTGGCCACTGGGGATTCGATCCGGCCATACGTGCATGCGCGGGTACATGTGCGCAATGTACGATGCAAGATGAACGTACGAATACTCCGTAGTCCGTACAGAGTACAACGCGTTGGATCCTTGGATTCTCTTGGCTCACTTATAAGTCGTGCACATGAATGCATCACGGGCTTGGCTCTCTACACCTTGGCCTTGGTGCGGAGTGACCGAGAAATGTTGGAAACACTGAGCAGACGTGTTGAAGCGGTTTCCCCGGCGCTGGTGGAAAGCAAAATGGCCTATGTCCGAAAGAGAAGAGCCCTATTCCTCCTCTGCGTACGGAGGTACTGGCTGTTCCGGGAGAGTATTACGCAAGAAAAATAACCAAAGAGACAAAGAACAAGGCGGCCATCAGGTACTTGCGTAGCCCAGATACGTGACGAGGTACTTCGCCGGCGCAATACGTTTTTAAAGTTGGTGGGGAGCAGCGTCAGCCGGCAATTTTTTTTTTTTCCTTCTTCTTCAGTTTGCTGCCCCTTTGCTTCCCACCCCCTTCACTTCACCCCCCTTTTCTCTCCAGGTGTTATATTTACAACCCAATTCGAAGCAACGACAAGATAGGGGAGAGCGACGTGTGAACTGCGTCCACCATCTCTCTCTGCTACAATTCAGCCGCAGAACTGCTCTCTGGCAGTGCTTCTCTGCTTCTCTGTTGATCGCGCTCGCAGACCCGGACCGACCCCAGATCCTTCATCGACTTGTTCGCCTTCTCGCCCTCGTCTCTCCGCCTCCGCCTCTCCGCCTCGCCATCCCCTCTCCAACATTCACCACTTCACCTCTTCACCTCTTCACCTCGGTGCCTCTCCCTGCTTCCCTTGGCTACCCGACTGAGAACAACGAGAGCCAATCCATCAGGGCACGATCGGGATTTTGGTGCGCAGGCCACCACTGCACGAGAACGCACGAGACCAGCGCCCCACTCGTCGTCTCTCGTCGTCCCTGTCTACCCGCCCTTGGCGTCGTCGTGCGTCTCTTTCGTCTCTTGCGTCTCCTGCGTCTCCTGCGTCTCTCGACCCGCTTTGTCATCGCCCGACACCCGCCGATTCTTTGCCAACTGATCCTTGGCGCCAGCGCTACCTGTGCAAACCCTCTGCAACTTCTAGCTCTGGCTGTCTACGTCTGCTCTTCCTTCACTTATACTCCTGGGTTCTCTGCCTTGGCTTAGTCTTTGGGCTTCATCTTTGACTCCGGCTCTACATCTGCCCTCGACCTCTGTCTAAGACGGCTCTATTTTCGCAATACGTCAAATCGACGCCATAAACAAGACTCGCATTGTTACAAGATCCAACGCTTGATCGTGTCTGCGCATCCGGATTTAGAACGACAGCCGCCCCTCCAGCGGCACGGCGTACCTCAGTTGTACCGACTGTTGTCCTCTCACCTTTTTCGCCCTCTTCCCGCCCTCGATCATGCCTGCCGCTTCCCTTTCCGTTTCCTCGTCCAAGCCCAATTCTGCGCCGAGCTCAAAACCGTCGTCCATCAATTCTCACGATGGAGTCAGGAAATCACCTGCTCTTGCCCCTTCAGATGCTGAGCCATCCAGCGAATCCGCGCATCTGAAGCCTCCAATAGAAAAGTCTTCGGTCAAAGATCGCTTGACCCGCATTTTCTCAAGTAAAGATGTTCCTAGAAACACCAATGGAAACGCCGAATCAACCAGTCAACCTCGTGGCTCGTCTCTCAACGGCAACGGCACCTCGCCGTCACCAGCACCCTCGCGCAAGGACTCATCCGAACGACCCTCAGACAAAGCTCCTTCAAATACCTCCAAGGTGATTCCAGGCAAGGAACTCGGGATGCGCTTCTCGCCCAACCCCGAGATGCAGGGCGGCCACGAGCACCTTCTCAAATCAAGCCGTCGACAGGAAAAGCTGGTGGATATGTGGCGCGCACTGATAGGCAAGAAGTTGGAACCAACTCCCGAACACGACCTCTCGCTCGTTTCCAACTGGGTAGACTCGCTTCGCCAGGAGAAGGAAGCCGCATCAGACAGAAGTCGCAGCGCAAATGTATCCTCGACGCTTGTGGAAAAGTACGGCAAGTGTCAAGAGGTGGTGGGACGTGGAGCTTTTGGCATCGTTCGAATCTCGCACAAAAAGCTAGGATCCTCTGAGAAGCTCTTTGCCGTCAAGGAATTTCGTCGTCGTCCCGAGGAAACCGAAAAGAAGTATAGCAAACGTCTGACGGCCGAGTTTTGCATTTCTTCTTCTCTGCGTCATCCCAACGTTATCCACACCCTGGACCTGCTCAAAGACGCCAAGGGGGATTTTTGTGAGGTCATGGAATTTTGCGCCGGAGGCGATCTTTACACGCTCATCCTCTCTAGTGGCAAGCTTGAGGTGCAGGAAGCCGATTGCTTTTTCAAACAGATGATGCGCGGCGTCGAGTACCTTCATGAGATGGGCGTCGCACACCGCGATCTGAAACCCGAGAACCTCTTGCTCACCACTAGAGGCGCCCTCAAAATTACCGATTTCGGCAACGGAGAGTGTTTCCGAATGGCTTGGGAAACAGATGCGCACATGGTGTCAGGTCTCTGCGGCTCTGCGCCCTACATCTCTCCTGAGGAATACGTTGACAAGGAATTCGACGCGCGCGCCGTCGACGTGTGGGCCTGCGGCGTCATCTACATGGCCATGCGAACCGGTCGCCACCTCTGGCGACTGGCCAAGAAGGACGAAGACGAGTTCTTTGCCCGCTATCTCAAAGGCCGTCGCGACGAAGAGGGATATGGCCCAATCGAATCGCTGCACCGCGCGCGATGCCGCAACGTCATCTACTCCGTCCTGGACCCTCATCCTGCGCGCCGTCTCACCGCCGCTCAAGTCTTGAAGTCCGAATGGGTCCGCGAGATAAAACTCTGCAAGGCCGGCGAGGAGGGTCTCTAGCACCTTGTCCGTCATGCTCACTTTGGCATGGCGGACTGCAATCTGATGCGGCGGCGTATTTATCATACCTTTTAAAGAACGAATACTGCCCAACGCATCTTGCAGACTCTTCTGCCCTTCCTTGACGTTTTGGCAAAAAAAAAAGCTTGGACATCGGACGGGCGGACCGCTTGTTTTATTGATTGACCGACATTACGACTTGATGCTTGCTCTTACGGCTGAACCACATACCCTCTGTTGCTCGACCGAGGCTTTTCTACGTCTCACCTTGTTCCCTGGGAGAATTCCTTCTTCTCAACTATTCTCGGAGGACTTTTCTCTCTTCTTTTCCCCTTAGATCATATTCGTTTTTACTTTTTACTTCATACTTTCTCCTGCTTCATCATATACGGACATTTGCCACATATACAATTTTATCCCTGAACCTGGCCATCTATTCTTCTTACTTTTTGTTTCCTTTATTGGCCAATCAGATAGCACCAACGAGCACTGGCGTTTGTGGGCGTATAAATTTTACATTTTCTCTTTATTCTTTTCCTATGGATATTTGGGCGGGGACCGACGATCGATATTGGCAGTGGTAGTTGCTGGTGGGCGCGATGGCTACCATGACGCTGCAGGGTGTCGAGCTGCTGAGTTGCTTGGGGGTTCAAAGTCCATGTCTATGGGTGGTCAGGGTCTCTGGACATGTCACGGACTGGAATGAGGAGGCTCGGGTTTCGGTGGTGCTGTCTGTGTTCATCTAGTTTACGTATTCACATAGAGGAGTATGGGCAGGCGGTTCTCTTTCTTTTTATATCATCTTATTCTAGACTTTCCTTATTCGTCATGATTAAAGCCCCTTCTTGCATTGTTTCCTCCTTTTTTCCCGTCTTATTCTTCTCCTCTTCTGCTCCTGAGTGAGCGTCTCTCCGCGCACGGTGCGTAATCTAACCACCATGCTCATGTCGGTACATATCACATCACTACTGGCCCGCGCTGGGCGGTCATGACATGTTAGCTAGGCTCACTATCTTGTTAACGTATGGTTCTTCTTTCGTCCTTTCGTGCAGGTATTAGGCTGGCATGATGTGTCTGGACGCTGCTGCTATTGCTGGAAAGTGACAAAACAATACTGCACAGGAGGCCTCCTTTGTTCCCTCATCAAGACATTGTCGTCGCACATGCTATGACACCGGCATCGCGTCAAGATCATGGCTTATTTGTTTCCAAGGATATACTATCCTAATGCACACGACACGACGCACGTGTTTTCGTCAACGTCACAGCTTGTTACATATCTCGATCGATATACCCTGTCAATGGCATGCCATGACATATGTAGCACGCGTCAACATTGCGATCGCGGGTCATTGTTCCTATGGATAAAGCATGCCAATGCACATGTCACGACACCGCATCGCATCGCCTCAACGTCACAGCTCGTGTTCCTGTAGATGTACCACGCCAATGCCCAGCCTCCAAGCCACTGCATCGCCTCAAGATCATCCATAATCCTGATCAATGCCTCAAGTCAAGGCCCATGGTACCAGGTACATACAGTCAGCTGACATAATCGCACTGCTCAAACTCCCCTTGGCGATGCAGACATAAGAGCCTCAGCAAGGAAAATTAGTAGTCGAATACATTGTATACGATACGTATATACATCAATCAACATCCCGTTGCGCAAATTACACACAAAAAGCTTCCCAGGCCAGTAAACACCCCTCCTTGCCCCCATTCCCCCGACCCATTTCCCTATCATTCATCCCATCCCGGAGTCTCCCCATCAACCATCCTCGTTGATCCGGTCCAAGTCCCAGAAATCCCAAAACCCATCCCATTATTCGCATGCTAAGAAAAAAAGAAAGATTATCAAAAGGCCGGTCTTTTCCGTTTATGTACCTCGTCATACTGCCTAGACTGCCTGCCTGCCTGCCTGCCTGCCTGCCTGTCTGCCTGTCTGGCGCCCCCAGCCCCTTTCAGTGAGACGGGATAGAGATATTGGGATCCCCGAAGATGTGCCCGCCCAAGGTTCTCAGGTCCCAAAAGAACAAAGATGATGAAGGCGGGTAAAGAAAAATACGATTTTATCTACTCCTGCAAGCCATACATGGTCGACACCAATCAGAGGCAGGGGGGCAGGGCAGGGCAGGGCAGGGCAGGGCAGACAAACAGACAGACAGAAAACGACGACAAAGGAGAAGATAATGAAGAGATGAAGAGATAAAGATATGAGATATGATAAAAGTAGACAGTGATCCAGTCTCCTGTCTTTTGTGTCTGCCCAAACAAGCAAGCACAGCCCAGAAAAAAAAAGAAGGCAACAACGCCCAAGCAGTCAGAATAGATCAGAATAGATCAGAATAGATCAGAATAGATCAGAATAGATCAGAATAGATCAGAATAGAACAAAGAGGTATGCCGCGCAGGCACGCGGGGCACTAAACCCCCCAAAAAAAGCCAGACAAAAAACTGTTATCGCATGACAATTTTCTCTCGCGGGTCCTTCTCCACAGAGAAGACGACTTTCCAAACCGCGTGACAAGATCGAATATCGAATATCAAACAAGTCGTGTTCGCAGAGTCCTTTTCCCACAAGTCAGTCGAAAACGTTCGCATAAACCAAAAAAAAGCTCAACACCTCGTATTCCGCGATCCTTCTCCGAAACTGCAACAGCAACAACAACAGAAGACATACAAGAAAGCCACAAGAAACGATAACAAAAGGAAGTTTGACTTGACAACTTTCGCGTGACACCACCGCAAAGACGGTGTAGTGTACATGAGTAGCCCAGCATACATACACCAATTCGGCATGGACCGCTTCACCCACTTAGTCGACAATTCTCGGGTTCTCCCCGGCTCCAATTATATAATTAAAAGAGACGGCGCATTCCCGAGGATTGAACAAGATGAGTCAAGTCGAGTCAGAACATGGGACAGACATTCCATGTCATATAGGCCGTAAGTCAATCCCCTTTCATAGACACCCTATCCCCTTATTCCTCATCGTTGTCGCTCATCGATCCCGTTATACCGCGAAGCGTGAGCGACAAAACGCACTCTACTTTCGCGAACAAAAGTTGATTATGAGTGGAACAGATCCCACGCTCGGGAGCAGAGGCGCAGAAACTCATCCTTCTTCGCCCGTTGCGCTTCGGGGCTATCTCTTCCTTCACCAAATGGGCCTCGTCGAGTTGGAGGCGGGCCGTGGCCAAGAGGCGGGCTCGTGCCGTCTTCGTATTCGGCGCGTGTGCGGCGCTTGTTGGCGCTTCGACTCCCCTCGGCGTGACGGCTTCCTGGAGGAGGAGATGGGGGCGTGGGTGGTTGGCGACCGCCGTAGTGGACTATCCTCGGTAGCAGCTCGGATCGTCCACCGGCGAGTTCTTGTTGGGCTTCTTCGGCGGACTTGTACTCTCTTGATCGGCTCGATCCAGGGGCTTGTTGTTGGTGGTGGTGGTGGGTGGGGTGATGGCCTGGTGAGGCCAGAGGCGCGGCTCTCTGAAATACTGGAGGAGCATTGTCGGGATGAGCAGTGGCGCTATGCCCAAAGACGTCGCTGATAGAAGGCAGGCGATTGTTGGTCTGTTGGGCGGGCATGTGATGGATCTGAGAGCTATTGGACAGGTGTGAAGGTTGGTTGGCGATATGACGTGACGGAGGAGCGGGTTGTTGGTGGCCTGTGAAGCTTCGTCCCAGGGGCGCAGACTGGATTATACGCTCGCTTGCGAAGTGTTCATGGGATGGCGCCACGATGGACAGGCCGGGAGGCGCCTTGCCACGGCGGGACATGCCGGGGGTCTTGGCCGCGAACCCTGGGGCGGATTCCCTGTCCTTGTCACTCGGGCCGTCGCCTTTTGCCGATTGTTGCTGTAGCCTTTGTTCAATGATGCTGCGTTGCTGCTCTCGCACCGACATGCTCCTCTGCAGCTGCTCCTTCAGCACGGGATCCTGGGTCATGAACCCAGGTGATAGGCATGCGATACCCACTTCCTGAATACCTAAGTTCTCGCGAGCAGACATGGGGACCGCTGAGCCTGGGTTGTTGTTGGCCTTTGATAGCGTGTTCTTGGACAGATCCAGCCTTCGCGGTCGAGGTTTCATATTTGATAGTGTGGGCGATCCAGGTTCCTTCTTCACCATGATTTTGGGTCGCGTTGCTTCGCTGCGTGTCCTACGAGAAGACCTGGGTCAGCATAAAACAAGTCTATAATCTCTATACGAATGGTCCTGTAGTGTTTAATGATGACGAGATAGTACTTACGATCCGGGCGGAGACTGCCGTGCTGGAGAATATACAGTTCCCCGGGGACTAGTAGCCTCTCCAATACTCGGTAGCGCAGCACTGGGTGTGTATGAGCCTGATGAGGCGGCAGTGATGGAAGGCCTATGAGCATTTTGGACGCCAGAACCCGTGCTCTTGGTGCTGCCAGATGTGTCGGAAGAGGAAGAATGCATGGTGGCGGAAGGAAACGAGGGTCTCTCGTGGGGGGCTGGAGAGGGCACCATGGCGATGGCGGCACTCATGGTGAGCGAGCTCGCTTTAGAATGGTCAAGGTTCCCGCGTCAACTGCGTTTGCCCGATGGAAGCTTGTGATTGAGGCGGGAAGGTAGGACTATTCGCAAAGCTGAGCTGTTCAAGTCTTGGGTCGGCTGGACGGAATGCGCTGCGTTTGTTTGAAGCAGTGGCGCTAATGTATTTATTCGATCGACGTGAGATTGCGTGCCTCCCAGTGGTGTGTTTCTTCCGACCGTCCCAATATACGCGATACGAGTCGCACGGCGAGCCAAAGTCGGACTCTTGAACTGCGTCTTGACAGTGCGGATCAAATTACTCACTGCGGCGGGATTTGTTGTGTCGCAAAAAGGCAGAATGGGGGCGGCGTCGGAAAGGACGGGTGAGGGCGGGTGCGATCGGGCCAAACGAGCGTGGTAAACGGTAGATTGATATTTGCGGATCACTGGCGATGGTGGCTGTGGCGCGCGGTATTGCGCACTGCAGGCGGCGAGCGAAGAAGCGACCGTGACGGTGGTGATGTGCTGGATTATCAAGACTAGTCGGCAAAACGGGGGCCGGCAAGGAAACAGAGGCAAAGACTTCTTGTCGGGCTGTTGAAAGAAGAGAAGAGGCAGAGGCAGTTGGGGAGTGACGAGGCAAGCAGAAAGCGGAAGCAGAGGCAGAAGCAGAAGCAGAAGCAGCAGCGCTGGCGAGGGCGCAGAATGCAAGGCGATGCAAAGACGGCCACAAAGGGGTCCGTGGGCACATGTAGCGGGTACTTGGGCAGGTACATACTTCAGGTACATACATACTCCGTACTTGGGCAGGTATGTGTGTAGGTACCTGCTCAATTACGTGGGAGCGCGGGTGCGCGGGTGCGCGGATGCGTGGGGTGCTTGGCTGCAGGCTCAAACACGCAGCAGACAGGGGCGGCGGCTCCGGGCTTACCAGGGGGCGAATCAAGGAGCCCATATCGTTCCAGAAGTGACCGCCGTCGACTGCTGATGGTTGGTTGGCTTTGTTGGCGCGAAACAGCAATGAGAGCGAGGCGAGACGACCGACGTTGTGCCTGCGGTTGGATCATCAGGGAGCCCCCTTCGCCGGTGGCCGGCGGTGGGTGGCGGTGGATTTAGCGAGGTTGTGACCCCAACCGTCTGCTGCCTTGAAAGTTGAATGTGAATGTGAAGACTGAATGTGTACATATGTACCTATGTTATGATACCTATGTACTCTGTACTCTATCGGACGACGGCCGCGGCAAATCGGTCGTCGTCGCTTTCCATTGTTGGGTCGTGGAGTCGTGGAGTCGCGCCAAGCATAATAAGACGGCTGGCTGTTCCGCCCATCCAGGACAGGCCTCGACATCTCGGACATGCTGCGACGTGACGGGCCACGGCAATAGCTGGGCTCATGCGGGGCCGGCAGGGCGGGCAGGCAATCTTGAATGAGGCAACGTCTCCAAATTGTCCAGCAAGGGGAAGAGAGCCATCGCACACACGAACCAAGTGCCTCTTTGTCCGATTCGTTTCCCGATATGAATGTATTTACTGTACGGAGTACCACATACAAGTTACTATGTATACTATGTACTGCTCCGACATCAGAAGTTCAGAACGCCCACGGCGACTTATGTACCCGCAAAGCTAAAATCACGGCGCCCTTCTACATGTGGCTTGTCGCACCAAGACCGGCCATGTCGCCGTTGTAGGTATGTATCTGCATTAGGGTCAACTTTGCTTCGACCAGCCGAGGCTGAAGATTTCGGCATTGCTGATTGTCTTCCGATTGCTTTATTATATTGCCCGGGTATTGCCAGGTAAGCCCTCGCTTCTTTTTGCCGTCATTTTTTCTCCTCCGTGCTATACCCCACCGACATCCAGGACGTACGTTCGTGGCCTTGCAAGTTGTCACGGCGTGGCATTACGCAAGTCCCAAAGGGGAAAGTACTAAACTACTTGCGGCCACCGATCTCTACTCCGGAGTCCGTAGTGTCACGGCTGTCATGTACGTACCACTGTACGGACTCCGGAGTACCTACTTTGTAGTTCAATGTACGGAGTACATATGTATGTACCTCTGAGCTCAACCTCCATTGTACAGCTCCCCACAGCTGAGGTCATAGCCCAACGAGTTGTCTTGTCGCTGGATGATCAGGGCAAAGAGAAAGTTTTCGCTCTGGTTGCTTAATTGCCAGTTCCTGCCATTCTGGCCCATTTACGTTTTCTCGCGTTTAAACATGGTAATCTTGTCATTCGATGCCGATATCCCCAACTGCAACATTGCTCGCCGTTGCCCAATCACACCACTCTCTTTTCATCCTCTTGTATTTACAAATGTTGAAAAGGGCGATAGGCTCCGACTCCGAGTCACAAGGCCGCCCCTATTCTCGTTCAGTGACGTGACACTCGCCGCAAAACGCAATTACATTTTCTCGTACCCAGCGTATTTCTGCGTGATGCAGTTGTAGCACCAACTTCTTTTGGCCCCCATAGGCATCCGACAAACGATATCACCTGTTCCCTCTTTTTTTTCGGTGTACATGCCTTTTCTTGTCCTAGGTAGATAGCTACGAATACCTAGATACGAAGAAATGTTGCCCTTTGAGCAACCACTCCGACTGAGAAGCCGGGAACATTGACAATTTTGCGGGTTACCACTTAGAAGAGCATAGCGTATCCGGCTTTTGAACAACTAGTGGGAGAGTTCGCTGCTGAATGCTGCTGGAATAGGTACAGCGAAGCGAACGCTAGAGAGAGTGCAGACTGACACAATTGGGCATCCCCCACTGTCGATAATGTTATACCTACCTACGGTCCTACATACATACATACATGTACAGTAGCTGCATATGTACGTCCGTCATTGTCGCAGCGTTGCTACACAACGTTCCTCCCGGTAAAGTGCCTACGGCGAACGTGTCGACGCATTACATCATCGGTAATCAAGCCCGTAATGGATTCGCGTGTTCCTTGTTGCAAGTAACGCGACTTCAACGAGCAGAGAAGGAGGACTCAATTCACTCAGCCACATCGTGGCAAAACCTAATCTTGCCCATCGTCCATGTACCCGGACTCCGACCCGGAGTCATCACGACTGCCGGATGCCTGTCATTATCCAAGTTTGTTTCCCTCTTTTCGGGCGACTGGTTTCGTTTCTTTTGCCCCCTTTGTCTCCTCCGTTGACATGTTTCAGAAAAGTCTCTTCCCATAGGGCAAGTTCTGTCGAAACGCCGGCTCGTTTTCCATCCGATGTGTGAATGCAAGTCTTTGACTAACACGGTAGTCAGTAGGGGGCCCTTTCTAATCCCTGCTCATGCAGTCCCTGCTTCCGCCACACCGGAACTCGTTGCACGGAGCAAAGTGGTGGGTGATGCGCTACGAAGCCAGAAGTGATCACGTTGGATTTATTTCTTTGTCGCTCTTTTTCCCCGAAATTCTCCTTTTTTCGTGCGTTTTCTTTTCTTTTTGCGCATCTGTGACTGATGACGACATTCCATGCGGCAATACACACACTCTACGGAGTACATATCCCCGGGAAGGCTCTCGAGTCCCAGTGGGATCGCGCCATATCACCCCGTTACTACAATGAAAGCGCATCTTTCGATTCTTCCCTTGCCTTATTTTTAGGGAATAAGGGGTCGCGAAATGCAGCCTGGTGTTTTATCGAGATCCCCCCCAAGCCTTAGCCTTACCCCTTCTCTCTGGAGTTCTGGCCCGAGTGCCTGCTTTGGAGCTGAGTGCTCCACTCTTATTGGTCCCCTCTTCTCCCTCTTTCCCAGACAAGTCCCGTTGTGGTGGGCTGCACCTGAGACGTCGGCGTCTCAGGTGTCTCAGGTGGATGCGGTGGGCGACACAGTGGGGTCCGACCTGCTAGCGGCCACTCGCTGCCGGCCTTTGTGACTTTGGAGTTTTGTCGCATTGCCTTGTGCGCAAAGAGGTGCAAAGAAGGACGAGGGAGCCCATTCATGGCATGCATATGCATGCATTGCTACGTAGTACGTACGATTTACGGTTTGGTGGAACTCCGACGCCTTGCTTTTGCTTTGCGGACTTTGCTCTGAGAAAATGGGCAACCTCTGGAGAAATGGTAATTCTTTTCATGAATGTGTGCCTATTCCGTATTGGATGATGGATGACGATGTCTACGAGTACGGAGTAGGTAGGCTTTTTATACCCAGGAGTCAGGACCCTTGCCATGACGACGTGCCCCAGCCCAACTGCCGTTTTCCGCCACGGCAAAGCACAATCGCGGGTTCCAACTTTCGCGTCTCGTAAAAGTTGCGCCTTTTTCGTAAATAACTGCCAGCTTCCCCAGTGAGGTCTTCCGCACCATACATACCTACATAGGTATGATATTACCTACGAGCCTCGCATGTCCTCACTGCTCAGTACCTACCTACATACTTACCAACTCAACTTCGTATGCGCCTCGTTCCTTGTGGGTATACATTCATGCTCCATACGAAAGTTCGTGTCCCTGCTTTGTCGCGTTTTCATGCTTCACTTCACTGTGGAGTCCCGCCTGAATCGCCTGAACCCGTCTCACAACTCCGCTGCGCCTTGCAAAACTTGCCAATGCCAAATAACCAAGACTGTACATACGGAGTATAAGTTCATGTACATATTTCATGCACGAAACGCGCCCGTTGGCAACCTAGCGGGCAAGACATTGGCCATTCAATTTCAATCAAATCGGGTGCGGAAAAAAAAAGTCTCCTATCTGGCAAACTTCCCAGGTACAGAGCGGGCTATGTATAGGTTTTATGATACGTACCTAGGCAGTTTTATATTCCCACGCGGGATTCATCCAGGAAAATCGCTCTTGAAGTCACTGTGACTTGCGTGGGAGAAGTCTCGCGGATATGCCTGACGTGACCAGATTTTGAATTTTTTTCTTAATCTTGGGTGTCGCTTTTTTTTCCTTTTTGGCAACGTTTGTCGCGTCATGTTGATAGCAGAACTTTGTTAAGGCTGACTTTGCTTTTTGCTTGGCGCACCGACGTTCCGATTGGTCCTTGCAAAGATCCTCCAAACTTGAGTGACTACCCTGTACCTGGGAATCGAATTTCGGATGCGCGCTTTAGATACACAAGTTATGGGAGACAAGCACTTCGCCAACGCTGAAATTATATGTGCATGCTATTCGAAGTGCTGGTCCAATGCCTATTCCACGAGAACGATGTCTCGAGCTTCCCATTGCAACGCCCTAAGTGTGCAAGACGAGACCTCCATCGCAGAAGGTTTGATATTGATAACAGAATTCAAACTTGAGCTGGGTTATTGCCAAATGTGTGGCCCAAACAGTGTGAATAAGAAGGCAAATCGACAATGATGGATTAGCACTACCCAATGCCCATGGCATAGATAGAAAAAAAAGAAGAATACTGACGTTTCTGAAAAGAGCAAAAACTAAAAAAGAACGATCTGCAGAGAGCAGAAAAAATTGTCGCCCGAGGGGGGTCTCGAACCCCCAACCTTGGGATTAAAAGTCCCACGCTCTAGCCATTGAGCTACCCGGGCTCTCATGTGATGGTTGTTTACGACGCTGCTAATACATACTATATTCCTATGACAGGATCCTCACAGCGGATCGCAGCCCCACTGCCGTTCTTTGCTAACCTCCAAAATTTCTGGCGAGGAACCTGAAGGCGACGGGTCAGTGAAATCTCAGAGCCCTCGCATCTGCCATTACACCACCTTTGGCTCACCATTAGAAGTCCTCACTCGCACGCTCATTACAGGATAATACTGCTTAATCCATACCAATTCCCGGGGCCCCTCACCATACTTCACCATCATGCCTGCTCGCACCACAAACATCGATGCTTCTGCATCACAGGACGTCAGCATGCAGGACGTGCCGCCTTCAGCGCAACCTGCCGTTTCTGAGGACGCTGAAATGGAGGATGGCGTGCCAGAGAATGAGGAGGAGGAGGAAGAGGAAGAAGAAATCGAGGCCCAGAGAGTAAAAATTGTACGTGATTCTACCATCGTCTCACTTTCGAGGCGCAATCACCACCAAAACAAAAGTGTAGGACTTATCTGACTGAGGTTTCAGTTGCCCGGATCAACAGACACAGCTGCCTCATTCGAGTTCACCGATGAGGGGCATACTCTTGGGAACGCTCTTCGGTATATCATTATGAAGAAGTACTTAACCAGGGCCTCACTGATTTACACAGCCTGGGTTCAGAAATGCTGATATTCTCAAATAGCCCGGACGTGGAATTCTGTGCGTACACAATCGCCCATCCCTCGGAACCAAAAATGAACTTTAGGATTCAGACATACGGTAAGCCTGCTATGTTTTGGCCAAAAAAAATAGCTTGTCTTAGTGCTGGACTGGACTGACATTGCCTTTTCCTTTTCCTTCTCAAGACGGCGCGGCAATTGATGCTCTGAAGAAGGGATTGCGTGATTTGCAAGACGTCTGTGACGTTGTTGCCGACGAGTTCTGGACGAAGAGGCAGGCCTTTGATTCTGAACAGGGGATTGAGTGATGAGTTTGGTCACTGGCTTGCAAGACATCGTGGAGTGTAAAGACGCCATCGGAGATGGTGTCAGCGAGGGCTTTATCAGTATGCATGGTATGATGGTTTTCAATGGAGTCACGGCACCAAATGTCGTCGACATCAGTCCGGAATAGAGGAGCTCAAGGCGTTGCAGGACGGAACTTTTATATGTTTTTTTTTAATTTACGATCAAGGAGGATATGTACATGAGCAGTCATTTCTGTTGGCTAATTTCGACCCTATGTATCGATATCATGTCAGTTACTGTATGGCATGGCAGCGCGATTGGCAGCGTCAGAACACAATGGCTTACCTCCAAGAATCCCTCTATGAAACTGGATGGGAGTCTCTTTGCTCCCCTGAAGTTCTCTTCTTTAAAATAAGTCATGACATGAGTGGTCTGCTTCCAGAAATTCATCGTCTCCTAAGTTGTGAGGAAAAAAACAAAGGTCAACAATGCCATCAGGGCTTCATCAGGATTGCCTGCCTGGCTGCCGTAGCTCGTCTTACCTGGTATTCAGCATGCGACTTGAAGAGAAGAACATCAACGATGTTGAGCTTGTTCACAAAGCGGTTTTTCTCGAATTCTTGGCGCATGCGGGTTCGGAGAGTGGCGATAGGGAGAGGCACGTTGTACATGGTCTGAATTTCAGGAGCCTAAAAGTCGAGAAAGTTCGTTTTAGCTTGTCTCTTCACTTTCGGCCACGATGTCCCATCAGAGAACACAAGCTCATTCTACATGCTGTGTTTATGGTATTGAACGAGTGATGTGATCCTTGACTGCATGGGAGCTCCGATGGGACATACCGCTCGCATCCATTCACGGTAGGATGAGATAACTCGGCGTTTCGCATCGGACCAGTTGGCCGCTGCGGTAGAGTGTTAGTGTCAATTAGGTTCAGAAATGGGAGAATACGAACATTGTGCCGTCTTCTTGGCGAACTCGGTCGGCAAGATGGCCATGATAGGCAGTCGGTGCTCCTCAAGTGAGTGATCGCTGTGTCGTGACGTTGATGCTCAAGTCCAGGTGCATCGCGAAGTCACCATTGCAAGAATATCACGTGATCGCGGCCCGGCGCCGCCTCCGCCACATCACGGACACGCCACACTTGAAAGCGACAAGGCCTGTTTTAACTCTTGTATCATCACATCCTGAAACTGCCCTTGACATCTTCTCGACGATTTAATCTGAGGAACTTAGATAAGAAGCTGCGATAAAAGACCATGCCAGCTATACGCCCATCATCAAAGCGAAAGCCGCCTCCTGACGGCTTCAGCGACATTGAAAATGACCTTCTAATCTTCTCCAACAAGATGAAGGATGCTCAGAACAAACCAGCTCCTGCCGGTCCAAAGCACCAAGCGCAATGGGAAATCTTTCAAATCTCCCATCAGAGAAGTCGTTATGTATACGATCTTTACTACGAGAAAGAGGCCATCAGCAAACAACTATACGACTGGTTGTTGAAGAACGGGTACGCTGATGCGATGCTCATTGCGAAGTGGAAGAAGGAGGGCTATGAGAAGGTTCGTTTTGTTTGTTACAAAAGAAAAGAGGAATACGTTGAAGTAATCGATTTGCTGACGTTCATAAACAGCTCTGTTGCCTTCGATGTGTGCAAACGAAAGAGACAAACTTCAATAGTACTTGCATATGTCGAGTCCCGCGGATCGAGCTCAAGGAAGGCAAAGAAGACCGACAATGCGTTAGCTGTGGATGTCGAGGGTGCGCCTCCTGCGATTGAATGGATTACGAGGCATAGGTTTATCGAAGGGGTTGCTGGGTATGGCGTTCGGGCGCTTTGGACTAGCTGGGACAGAATGCGCGGTGGAATACATTATGACTCTATGAGCGTATGCTGGAGCTGTTATTAGCTGGAAGCACTGGAAGCATGAGGTACATGTCCTTCATTTCACCATTATCAGTCCATTCCTCTATATTAACTGATCACCATCATTATCGCATAGCTTCATTATACATGACTGCCTTTCATGATTAAGATAACCCTGCACGACGACGGCCAGATCGAATACTGGCAGGAACAAAACGCAATGCTGACATGGCGCCTTCAAGATCCGCCATCTCCAAATCCAGGCGTTGGTTCGGCTGCGTCGCTTTTGCCGTCGACTCTGATGGGTTTCGGTTCAAGTCGTCGTTCTTGCCTGTTGACACAAGCTCCTTATTCTCCAAGGTGCTGGCCTTGCGCTGTGATGGTTCCTTGCCCAGAGAAGCTATGGAAGGCCGCCGTCGATGACGAGTGTCTTCAACCAGTAATGAACGTCGTCCATCGATACCATCCTTTGTTAACCCAAAAAAGAAGTTCCGTGGGTACATGTGTTTGTCAATCATATGAAGCCGGCGCTTTTGATGGGTGAGACACTTTCGCTCACAGCCCTCCACAAAGCACGAATACTACCACGAGAGTCAGTTTCTGTGCCAACAGCCCCTCGGGCGTAATAGGCGGCTTTCTTCGCTCACCGTATGCTCTCCCTTGTCTCTTTTGATCCTTACGAGAGGGTCATGCCACTCTTCAATGTGCACGCTAAGCAGGTGCTCAGATGGAAAGTTTTTCCGGCATTCAAGGCATCGGTTCGTATGGAACCTGGCGTAATGCGATTCGTATTCTTGATGCGACTTGAACGCGATCGGTTCTCTATGTGGTGGTAGGGAACATTTCATCACGTGTCTGTCGCTAGCCTCGTCTTCGAGATCTGAATCTAGCAACAATGATTTGGCCGTCGGTAAAGTCGTGTTTTCAGTGGTGGGAACCTCCTCAATGTCCTCACTGTTGCGGCTGTAGTCTAGTTCTTCACCGAGTTCTCGTGGGCGCTTCATTCCGAGATAAAGTTTGGTCGGGCAAGATATTACTTTTGGGTGCAGTAAGTCTGGGGTCCAAACGAACGTCTGTTATCAATCTAGTATTGAGGTCTTGAAAGCGGCGGAGGATGAGCAAGGGACGATGCGAAGACGGGATAGGATTTCTGGAAGAATCGTATTGCTCCCTGATTCGAGACGAAGTGACATGAAGTGGCCTTATGAGCACACACTCAAAACAAGGTAAAGGTTGTGAGAGGAGGTTAAGGGCGGAAGTGAGATATGTGGGGCCAGCAAAATGTTGCCATCTTATTAGAGTCTTCTAAGTTCTGAGTGTCACTTCAAGATCTAAATTCAAACACCACGAAATGCACGTGTCTGCGCGTCCGAGATTTGCAAGGCATTGGTAATGTAGGTACAAATGTCTGTCTGCTGGAAATACTGAGGCAATAGCAAGGAAAATCCTAAGGCATATGTATGTACATACCCCCATTCTTAAGCCACAGCCGAGGAAACCTCAGCCACTACGGAGTATTATAGTGGCAACTTGCAAGTTGGCAACCACTTTGAAGTTCTAAGCCCACTACTGGGTACCTAAGGTAAGCTAAAGGGCTACAGAGTACCTATGTAGGTACCTAATCAGTGGTTCTTTGTTCGCTCGTCACCCTGAGGGGCTCATTCAGTCATCCGTCGTCGGCTCACCTTTTCGTCTCGGCAGGCTCACTTACCTAGCCATGTTGAATTTCTCGTCCGTCGCCGCCGCGCAGTAATAAGGGTCCTCGCCAGGTTCAACGCACAACGACTTCGTATCTGGACATTCTCGTCCTCCTCGTTCCTTCATTCTCATCGTCGCGTGCGCTGTTCGCCAGAACTGCAAATCTTCTCCAATGATTTCCTCCCCGGCGCAGCAAGTAGACCTTCGCGAGCCGAGCCTGCCATCAACTATTCCCTCTTCGCCGTGAAATCGGCTTATCGGTAGTCTGACTGTCGCGCAAAATCATCTGACTTGTCCGAGCGATATATTGTTCTGATAGCATGAGGTGACGGAAGACCTCGTCTCTTCTTTTTCCCACTCCGTGCGAGTGCATTCGACCCGACCAATCCCACCGAATTGTCGCGGTTTGTTACGAAGCAAGAAAATCACTGTCGATATGACTTCAACTACTTCTCAGGCCAGCCCTTTCTGGCAGTAAGTTGAAAACTCCCAAAAAACACTCGGGTGCCCAAGTTGGAGGAGAGTCGGATTATCGCGACGATCTTCCTCGTTGGAGTCCAATCACATTTTAGAAGCTGACGCCTCTGAATCAACAGCCAGGCCTTGAAACTTAGGAAACACTTGCTGAGGCAAATTGGAAAACTCCAGACTGAGAAAACCTCTGGAGTAGATCTGTCGCAGTTCGTGGCTGTTGAAAGCCTGCTGGAGAAGTATGTGAAAGCCAAAGAGCCGCCAATTTTCGGTCTATCGTTGCTAATCGTTTTTAGATTTCGACTGGCTTTTGTTCACACCATTTTTCTGGATTTCCCATGGGCTGTCAAGGAAAATGCAGAGGAAGCGCTGTGGAGCCTACATACCTCCATCAACAGCGAATATCGTCGCATTCAGGGCAGACTTCAGCATACCTCCCATGCGGTCGAGAGGCGCAAGGTCGAGAAATCGTACCATAACTTTCTGCGCGTCGCGCAGAAATTTTACAAGGGATATATACAGCGATTGACGGCACGATATGATGTTCCGGAGCTAAGAAGAATTGCTCGGGGCATCGACACTCAGCAAATGGAGGGCATAGACCAAATCAGTCCTGTGCCCGCGGAACTTCGTAAAATGGTTTCAAAGTCGTGCTACTCAACGCTTTTGCGCATGGGCGATCTCTCCCGTTATAGAACTCAAGCCAGACATAAGAACTCTGGCTTTGAGACTGCTTTGACTTATTATAGTCTCGCGCACCAACTAAATCCCGAGTCTGGGCACGCATACCATCAGATGGGAATTGTTCACCTGGATCAAGGAAATCATCTGGACGTCGTCTATTACTTCTATCGCTCATGGGCCGTTGAGTCCTCTCATCCGCTGGCGAATGCCAATCTCGAAGCCGAGTTCAAGTCGCTTTCACTATCCAAGGACAGACTTAACGCGTCAGACACCCAGGATGCATTCTCCATGTGGTTTGTCAAGCTCCATGCGCTTTTCTACAAAGGGGAGAACTTCCCTCAGCAGGCAGAGCTGGAAGGTGAAATCATGCACCGACTCGAGATGGCGTGTCACAGTGAGCAGTCGACCGTGACCCTATTCAAGATGGCTCTCATCAATATTGCAGCCCACCACGTTGCTTCAACGAAATATGCCGGTCCGTGGCTCATTTCCTTTGTCTTCTTGTCTTTCTGTCTTTCTGTCTTTCTATCTTTCAATCATACATCCCTCAGGACCCAGCCTTGCCATCATACTGACTTGACCGCAGAATCGCAGACGCCTGCCGCTTCTCGTTTTTACCAATTCACTTTGCGCTTTAATGCCATGTTTATGTCACATTTTTGCGCAACTGTTGAAGTCGAGCTCAAGGAAGCAGCCTCCATGGAGGAAAGCGACACCACATCGGCTACATGCGCCAAATTCACACCAGCGGTCCAAGCTCTGCTACCTGTTCTGCGAATATACAGCATGTGGCTAGCTGCCCACCGGCAAGAAATTCGCGCTGGAGTGGAAGCATTCGGTGGCGTGGTGCCAGCTATGGTGCAAAAGCTGGCCAACGTTTTCACTTTGCTATGCGTGTTCAGTTGCAGCCAGGAAGGGTTGGCTACTTGTCCGTATCTCTTGTCCGAGGATCTTGGGATTCAGGGCTTCATTCCTCTGTCAGAGGACAGGGTTCCTGAAGCCTGCCGATGCTTCTGTAGCGAAGATGGTGCTCCGAAGGCCTATCTCGAAGAACCGAGTTCTCAATTGAACCCCGCGCAGGAAAGTGCCGCTCGAGTCTTGGACATTCTTCGTTGCGCATACTTTCTTGCCGAGGACGCGACATTGCCCATGTCCTACAAAGTTGCAGACAGCTTGCTCATATTTGAATACAGTTCCGAAGCCTCTTCTACTCTTCCTGCCGCTACCCCTACTCCTGTGGCATCTCGGGTTGAGTCTCATGGGGAAAAGACTGGACGCGACAACAGTGGCAGAAAGAGCCGAGACAACGTCGATAGCAGCCATAACAATAGCAACAACAGCAGTAGTAACAGAAAAACCAGCAGCGACAGCACCAGCAATGACAACAAGAACATCAAAAACGTTGACGGTAACAGCAATAAAAGAAGCGATAAACGCCACAAAAGCAATGGCAATAAGAGCAACAGCAACAATAATAAAAGCAACGACAAGGAAAGAAACAACACCAAAATCAATAACACCAAGACCGTCAAGATCAAGACCGAAAGCATCAAAATCAACAATGCCAATCCCAAAGAAAAATCCAACAATAACAAGGACACGAACATCGGCAACAAACGAGGCAGCAACACCAGGACGGCACATGAAACAGAGAATGTCTTCGAGCCCCCTGGCGCCCATGAAAAACCTGAGCAAGCCAGCAAAGCCACCAGCCACCGAATGTATGAGCAGACGGACATTGGCCCACGATCTTCTCTCGATGGTGCATTGCAGGTTCAAGAATCTACGGAAGATGAGGCAGAGAGCAGAGTCTTTGACATGCTAGCACCCTTCCTCAAGCCGCCAACGCCCCAGCCTCATCAGCAGCAGGGTCGTTCTTCGGCTGAATCATCTTACGGAATGCACACTGCGACAGCAAACGAGATTTTGGGCTCTTTTTCTACAGGCCCAAGTCCTACCAGCTCTGTCCCCCTTGGCGACCCCTCTGGAAAATATGCGCAATTGCCTTGGGCTTGGTTCAACACCCCCAAGCCAGATGACGCAGTGGGGGGTCTTTCGCCATCAGGTCGGGACGCCTTCTCAGCGCAGCCCAGCCCATACGATTCGCCCAGGAACTTGTTCGCCACTGGAACTATGCTCGATGATCCGTTTGCCACTCCAGGACGAGCCCACTACGGAGCAGTTACTAACGGGATGGCCGCGCCGCAAAGCCGAGGCAATTACGACAGCCCTGCTTCTCTAGTGGAACTCACCGACCACAAAAACAGTCTGCTCCAAGCGTTCTCGGCAACAAACATCCCGCGAAGCTCTCCATTCACTCAATGGGCTGAAAACCCATCGTCCATGGAATACAGTGAAGGCCTGCTCTCCCGGCAGCCGAGAGTACACGACCATGCTACCGCTGCGGCGGCTTCTCATCAAGCCATAGGCACGTCAAGCTTCTCCCACCCTAGCAGTCTGTATCAGGGCACACCGGCGAACGCTGTCGGCCTAGGCCTGGGAACTGCAGGCGGCCAGTTTGTCCCCGCTGACCTTGCAATGGGCGAACATGCTGGACAATACTACCATATCGATCATGCTGCATCTAGCTACAATGATGCAATCATGCAGGGGGCCTATTACGGTAACAAGTGAGACGGCCTCCTGAACATGTTACCAAAGCAAACTTTGATCGTCTTCCATCACGCCATGTTTTCTGAACTACGATGTAGTCCAGAGCGAATGACTATTGGTATTCGTTCGAGCGGCAGACGATGAATCGTCCTACCACTCGCACATGAGCAAGACATGTACAAGTTCCGAGCACGTGAGACCACTGCATTCGTCGGAGACACGGAGCTCTACAATCTACTGCGGCAACACATGGCTTTCATTTGAACAGAAGGGTATGGTCGCCGATTTCACGCGGCCAGTCAGGTCTATTTGTTCTCATATTCCTTGAAAGTGCTAAAGTATTTGAACCAAACATGATCGGATCGTGGAGGATACCGAATCGCTATGCGAAGAGAGCCGATACTTCTGGGGCTCTTTTGTATTTCTTCGTTTTTTTACTTTATTTTTTTTGTTCGCCGCGGATGCAAAACGCCGTTGTTGAAACCGTTTCCCTCTAAGCCCTCAACGCCGTGCCCCATCATTCATTTTGGTAATCGACAGTATCATTGCAAGTATGTAATTGGAATCTAGGAGGAGGCAGTGTAGGCCTGCTTAGGGAAAGGATACCTGCATGAAGAAGAGTCGGGTCAGTCTGAATGCGCTTTAAAGTTTGCAGAAATGGTAGGAATGGCCGGCGACTAAGTGAGGGAGAGATTGGGCTTATATCGGGAGTGGTTGAAATTTTGTTCTTCTTGTGCTCCTCGACATGATCCGGATGGATCGATTAGGGTAGACGCAACTCCCGATGATTTAATGATGATGAGATGCACATGTAACACCAATCGCCGTTGCGTGAAAAGTGAAAAGTGATAAAGCAAGGTGAGAGGAAGACTTACGAAGGTCCGAGCTCCTGGATGCTCAGTCTAGCCAGCCACTGTCCCATATCGACACTGGTGGCGAGGTCCTTGCCCTGCATGATACCTGCCAGAAGACCTCCGGCAAATGCGTCACCGGCACCGTTGGTGTCGTTGATCTGCTCCTTGGAGATGGCGTGGACCGGGAACTCCTTGATCTGGTCCTCACCCTGAATGGCGACCAGGGTAGGCTCGGTGCCCTGGGTAATGATGGCAACTCGCTTTCGCTTGCCATTCTCCTTGGGAAGGTTGGCAAGGTGCATGGCAACATGCATGGGCTCCTTGGAGGGCAGGTCGTGCGACTCAGCATAGGCAGCAGCCTCGGTTTCATTGCCGATGACATAATCCCAGTAAGGAGCACTGGCATCAACGGGGTCCTTGAAGAACTGGGGAATGAAGGGAGCGGACAGAGACAGAACGAAGATCTTGTTCTTCTCAGCAGCCTGCTTGGCGAGCTCCATGATCGCAGGGGGGCAGACTATGAAGAAAAGAGACCAAGAGAGAGGCAGAAACAGTTAGTTTGATGACTGTACCAGACCAAGGTCGAGAGGAAAGGGGGGTTCAGCATTGCTCACCGGTAAAGTGGTAGCCACCAACGTAAAACACCTCTGCGTTCTCAACCAAACTCCAGATCTCAGGCTTCTTCAAGTGGTCAAGGTCGTAGTGGTTGGCAGCGCCCAGGTCGGTGCACAAGCTGCGGTTATGGCCAGTGATCACGACACCACATCGGCCGGTCTTGTGCTCCTTGTCGACTCGATACTCAACACGGAGGCCAGCCGCCTTGACGGCATCGTGCATGATGGCAGAGTACTTGTCGTCACCAGCACCGCCGAGGTAGACGACGCTGTTGGGAGGCAGAATATACTGAGCGCCACGGGCAGAGTTCTGGGCAGCACCACCGGCAATCAACTTGGCATCGTAATTGTTGAGGAGGTCCTCGTAGAGGGGCAGATGCTTCTCCTCGGCGAGGATGGCATCGTTGGCCTTGAGGTCGTACTTGGCCAGGAGGTCATCGTTACCGACGGCCTGGATATCTGTTCATAGCTCGACGATTTCCAAGATTAGATGTGTTGCTCTTTCAATATCGTCGTATCATGACATCCCTCTTGGTAGTCGTTCAGGTGGGGGAGGAGGGGTTTGCTTGATGAGGGGTAAGAAGAGGGTTGCGGCTTCGGTTACAGCCGCAGTTGAGGTCAGTGCGAGACGCTTGGAACGTACCGAGAAGAGGATTCTCGAGGCAGAGAAGGCCGTATTCTTTGGACATTGTGAGTATTTATGTGGATTTAAACGGACTGGATTGTTATAGGATGGCGACAAGAAGTATGTAGGTATGAAGGAGATTTGACAATGTGACTACGATTATGGACTGCAGGAGGAGGTTCACGCTGTAGCCTGTACCTATAACAGGGGAGAAATTTATGGTGGGGTTGGCGGGGCAGCTGTGCTTGACAAGCTTCCTTTGAGTCTTTGACGTGAGGTTTGGTGTGAACCTTGCGCCTGTTCCGGCTGTCAATGTGACGATGTACCTACTATGTAGCAGAGACTTGTCCCTAAGTTTCTGAGTTTTTTACGTGCTCTGCCTTTGAACGCAGTCGACTGAAATGAACAATTCCGGCGTCTGTTACAGCCCTGAAAGGATGGCACGAAAGGGCGTCCACGATATACCTATTCATCATAGATCGGCTGCTTCCAAGTGTGCTTAATATGCGCACTCGTTGTGCTATCAACGCCCGAAATCTTATAGCTTTACGAGTACGGCTGGCTAGCTCAGCCTGCGAAATGTTTCTCTATTGGTCACGAGAAAAGCGAGAGAGGAAACTGAGAAACTGTGACGGCTGAATATTGTGCCAGGACAGGCTCCTCGGTGTCACGGAGCTTGTTCCTAAGCAGTATGTATCTCTGGGTATGTACGTGAACATGGCATCGTAAAGGCATATCCTGGCCCAGCCTCATTATACTGAGTGCCGAGCCTGATCCATTCTGGTATATCCAAGCCTTGCATCACCACGGTGTGAATCGATGCTTCACTTCATCCGCTTCATCACGCTCGCAGGAGGAACCAATTATTGTTGTGTGCGCCAAATGACATAGTACTTGCTTTCTGAGCTACCATATTCCTGCTCGCAGCAGTACCATCAAGAATAGATGCGAGCAAGCCACTGTAACACCTTCCCAATGAGACCAAATTTTCCAACCCCTTACTCCTTTGTCTTCTGAGTACCACGCAACAGACCCGTCCTTCTGGCGGCGATAAGACCAGCCTTTTGACCCTGGGCGGCATATCGAGAGATGGTGGAAGCTTTACCGATGTGTTGATGGTTACCCTGTGCAATTTGTCAGTATCCCAGCCGAAAGTCAAATACATGTAGGTCGCGGGGAAACATACACCACCGTGAGGATGGTCCACAGGGTTCATGGCAACACCACGAGTCTTGGGCCAGCTGTTGCGCTTGACGGCGAACTTGTGCTTGGCACGAGAAGCCTTCAAGAGAGGCTTGTCGGTACGACCACCACCGGCAACGATACCAATCATGCCACGGGCGGAGGACAGAACAACCTTCTTGGCGCCTGAAGGAAGCTTGATGCGGGTCTTGCCCTCATCAGGGTTGTGGCCGATGACAGTGATGTAGCCACCAGAGGTACGGCCCAGAGAGCCACGGTCGCCCACCTTCTCCTCAACGTTTGACACGACGGTACCTTCGGGCATCTCTCCGAGAGGCAGAACGTTGCCGACAGTCAAAGCAGCCTTCTTTCCGGCGTAGATGAATTGGCCGGTGTACATGCCCTCGTTGGCGATGAAAGTCTCCGAGACCTGCTTGAACTTGTACGGGTGGCGGAAGGTAACCTTGGCAAGGGGAGCACCACGACCTATGACACAAGAACAAACCGTCGTCAGCCTCTCCTTCATGAACTCGTTTCCGCAATTCAACTTTCGGTTGTGGATTCGGCGGACTGGATATTGAAGACTAACCAGGGTCGTGAATGATGTCCTTGACTACACCACGAACGTAGCCATGGCGTTCGGCGTAATCGAGAGTGCGGAACTTGGCAGGGGCCTTGTTCAAGCGCGTGTTGGCCGCTGTTCCCTCCTGTTAGTATGCCTCAAATCGATGTCGCCGTCGTTGGAAATCGGAGTCGGAGATTCTCGTGGATGGTACTGACTGAAAATAGATCCACGACCCTTGCGCTGATTGCGAATAACTCTACCCATGGCGGCTCGTGTGGACTCGATTCAAATCGTTCGAGTATACTATCGCAGGTTACGCTGTCAGTCGTGTGTCCAGCCGAGGACTTTTTGTTGAGGGTCAAAATTTACCTGGCTCCCGCCGCTTAGTGTTGTATCAAGAGAGGCGATCACTGTACACTTGGATGATAATTTTTGTGTGCGGGACCTTGCGAACACGGTGGAGCAGCCCTGACCACGTGACCCCGGCCTCATCTTGCATCAAGCGAGCTAACAGGCTTACCTAGGTAGGTAGGTACCTTAGGTACCTAACCTACCTCCTATTCGAGCCCCGCTTTTCGAGAGTTGCTAACTTGCTGAGGCTCAACTTCAAATCTGAATTTCAATCAAGCCTTTCATGTCTCCATATTTAATTCCGGGCCTTGGTCGTCAATCGGGTCCCTGAGGTAATCGGCTCCCTCCCCAACTCCAAGTCCGACGACGCCGACATGGCTGTCGTGCGCCGTCTCATCAAGCCCGCCTTGATCATAGACTCTGCTCGTAACAGCCTGCGCGGAGACCAAGTTTGCTATCAATGCAGGCGCTGAATCATGTCTTTAACGGTGCTCATGATACTGGCCCATTCCATTTCTCTCTATCAAGTAGTCCCTCCATAGTGTTGAAACAAAATCGTGCTAACTGAACGCAGCTCTAAGATCTACCTCGATCATCATCTCAATTCGAGAATTCGTTGAAAGGATGTGCTGGTGGCCCGAGGATTATGCAGCACCGACTGGGGACGCAGCAAGTCCAGGATGTGCCACCACTGCGTCAGCGTACCTCAGTTGCCAATAGCAATGTCATACCAGACTACCAGAAAGCCGGCCGTGAAATATTTGATATTTCGCAGCAGAGGTAGTCCTCATCAGCATTGATATCGTAACAAATCGAGACCTGTATCCAGCAAAGACATTGGTAGTGGCGCTGCTCTTGTTTTGCGCGACCAGAACAGTTATCACTTGATCATGTCATCAAGCCAAAGGATATTGATAGCTGAGGATACATCTTGATCGCTGCCAAAGAAATGATCGAACGGGGTTTTGCGATAACTTCATCGTCGCGTGGCGCATGGAAAAGCGTCTCGTTGAGAGGAAACCCAAAAAAACCTGTACAGGGCCGGGCCAAGTACTCTCTTGAACCTTCACTTGACCGTATCATTGGGATCGGTTATGCAGCAAGTACTGAATTGCCGAGGCCCACTTCATGTTATGATCACTGTGCGCCGGTCGCTTCACAGTATCATGCTCATCGCAACACGCGAGGTGAACCGCTTGGACAAAAAGGAGTGTGTTGAGCTGGTCAGGCTGGGCGTTGCTACTAAACAGCCAACCTCTCGACATTCCAGCAGATTGAAGACAATTATCATCCTTTCGCGGATACGTCAAAATAATAATCGCGAAGCATGCTTGACATTTAAAGATTCTGACACCAACACGGTTGAGGAGCAAAAAGCTGAGCAGACTGGCATCTCGTTGATTTTTGTCAAAGATTTGAAGTCACAGCCATGATGTTGTAGGAGAACAGCGTGCTTGTGCAGATGGGGGTTTTGGGTACATTTCAGCCCAAGGCGTCAGTGACGGGACCAGACTGCAACATGAGAACGTCGGTGACAAGACAAGGCGCAGCAAGATGAGGAGTAATGGAGCGCAGAGTAAGTTGTCTCATGTCCGGCATTGGGACGTGATGGGATTGTTCAGATAGGCGCTGCATACAGAGTATAAATTCGAAGTTCATAATTTCCTTATTACTCATCCAATTGGCTTGAACCTGATTTGTGGTGGTATGAACGTGGGTTTGGCTTAGTGCACGTCTCGACGACGCAACAACCACGACCTTCGGCATCCTTCACTTCTCCACATACCGCGGAGTCAACCTGCACCGCGGACGCAGCCAACATGTCTACCGACGAAGACTTGTCTGATCTGTCCTCCTTGTCGTCGCTATCACCTGCTCCATCAGATGCCGAGTTAGACGACGTTAGCGACGATGAGGCGCCCAAGTCCAAGGGTGGCATCTTGAAGTTCTTCCCTAAGCTTTCCGAGCTGCCCCCCAAAGCGCCGTCGCCACCGCCGCGAAGACGCTCGCCCTCGCCACCTCACGAATATGTGCTTGCTGATAACCCTGACATTGCTGTACGTTCTCGGGCTGCCAATGTTGTGCCTTTCATCTAGCCAGTCGGCTTCCTTCGTGCCTGTAGTGCCGACGTCGTGTTGACAGGCGGATGAGACGCGAAACGTCGCGTCTCAACGTGTTACACGGCAATCAAACGCAACTAGCATGGTCACTAACAATGGTTCCAGTTCATTGTCATGTTTAGAAGCCGGTTCAACGACGCATTTCCGAAATCCCTTGCTCATTTTGGGCCGCAAGAGCTGGAACGTGATATCGTCGAGTCTGTTCCGGGCGATCGAGCTGAACAATTTCTATGTGCTATATTGGGATTACTGTTGAATCGAAAGCAAGATGTGAAGTAAGCCACGCCTTTCTCCAACAAACACGTGTCAGTCGCTGACCTTTTGCTCTCGTCCTCCTACAGACCGGGACATTATGGAAGAGCTCTAGAAGATGCGATGGCATCACACAAGAACCAGTGGCCAGTGTCTTGGGAGGACAAGAATCCGCTATCGGGTGGTGCAACTTTCAAATCGATGACACCATCTGAAAGGGTATGTGATGTTGGCTTGAAGAAGATAAGAAACCGCTGACTCCTGATAGCTTACGCTGCTGCGGACTTTGATTATCTGGTCTATGGCTTCTTCCGATACTGTCAAAGCACTGATCAATCAATCATACAAGCAAAATCGACACGAAGATGACTTGAACCAACCCAGATCGGTTCAATCTTGGGGGTCTGACGGAGAAAAGCGACGTTACTTCTTAGTTGAAGGTCAAGATGACACGAACTTCCGAATATACCGAGAGAGTAATCCGGCCGGTACAACTAGGACTTGGAGGAGTGTTGCTGGATCTATCGATGAACTGCGAGCCCTCTCCGAGAAGCTTGAGAAGAAGGACGGCGGCCCAAAGGCTAAGAAATTGGCCCAGAAGATGCTGCAAGTTATTCCTCGCTTCTTGGCTGGCGAAGAGGTCAGTGATGTGACTGTGCCGATCGCTTCCATTACCGCAGTTTTTGGCACTCTTCAAGGAAATAAGTCGTGCTGCATAAAGTCTATAGCTGACACATTTCGAACAGAAACGCAAGCGACGCGAGTACCGCCAAATGCGAAAGGAACAATTCAAACGCCCAGAACCCGGGTTCTCCATGTACGAGGGTCGGACACGCGGTAAACGAATCAAGTACACTTTTTCCGACGACGAAGATGGCTTTTATTCCGATTCGACTGGCAACCGACGGTCAAGCCGTAATACTGGTGCGAATACGCCGATAGAGACCGGACCGGTCACAACTTCAAGCGGTCGACAGATCAAAGCGCCCCCTCGGCTAAACATGGTGGCAGACGGGAATGCTCGCGGCAGCGTTCGAGAAGCACAACCTGAAATGGGACAGGTTGTTTCAATGGAGGCATCCGGACGATCTACGCGGTCGGCGGCACACCAAGGAACTAGCAACGGACGAGGTGGTGCATCGCGACAAAGGCAGAGTGACGATGATGAAAGTGAAGTCGAGTCCGGGGACGATGAGGATGATAAATACGTTGAAGTTAGGGTGGAGGAATCCGAAGACGAGGACGAGGACGATGACGAGGACGAGAATGAGGAAGAGGATGAGTCCTACAATCAAGACGAAATGATTGAAGATGGCATAGTCGTCGAACAGCCCCAAACTCTGGTCGTGAGACTTTCTGTAACGCCACCGAAGCTGAAGACAGCTCTGACTTCAGTCGATCAAACGCCAAATATGCTTCCCACGCCAGACGCACAAGACTGGAAGACGGACACCAGTGTGTCGGAATCCAAGATGTTCGAGATGCAAGATGCACCACCAGTCCTGGATGCACAGTCAAACTCGATTGAACCGACGTCAAAAGAACAACAGACTCCGCCGTTCATGGCCAACACACCCCAAACAGAATCACAGACTAGCACAACCATCGTTGTCGGCGAAGAGAAGGAATCGTGTTGACGCTTCAGCATTGACGCTAGCTAATCCCAGGTTGCTGGCTTTTAGTGGAAGCTCGGAAAAGCCGCATGCTGAAATAGGCTCGCCTTCTGATGGACTGTGAACGACGTTTAGAGAGAACTGATGGACGGAGTTTGATGGCATCCGGATTTCTCGGCGCTGGAGTTTGGATCAAAATTTATCAATGGTGTGATATGTACTGTATCGAGGTCTTTATTTTCTTTCGATCTCGTAAAAGAACAACACGGAAAGAGACAGTGCCTGCCTTGAGGCTGCGACGCTTGGTCCAATCTTGGAGCTATTACTGCTAAGAGGTTTCTTGAAAAGTTCATGATGAGTCAAGACTCAAAAGGTGGTTCACACGAGGCCATCATGTTCCTGCTACTTCCACAGAGCTATCACTGTAGTGCTTTCGATAGAGAAATATTATAGTGAAACGTGACCAGTGATGGAGGCGTGGAGCCAAATCAAAAATTATTTTGACAACGAGCTCTTCGTGAGGTGTCATTTCTGCATGCATGTACAAGTCGGTCTTGGTTCTATTCCCTAAAGCTGGGTTTTCCTCTTGGGCAATGCCCAATTATTGACGCCATACCACCATCTCCTCACGCGCGAGCCTGCCGTATTGCCATGCAGCTTTGCACTTCGATTCCAGAACTGCCAGCCACACAGCAGTAAATTGTAGATTACGCCCTGAGCCAGAGGCATTATGACCTGTATGTGGCACGTCAGTCGTCGCCGATCTTCTCCTTCTACGGCAGAGCTTTCGGACGCTATTATTCGGTCTTTCTCTCTCTTTCTTGTTCTTTTCCTATCTTAATGTTTTTATATTACCTGGTCTCTGGTTGTGATGAGGAGTACTTTCCACCATGTGTCTGCATGAGCAATACTCCGTAGGTAGCTCTGTTCGAACCGCAGATCTGGTAGGGGGGGCAGATTGTGAGATTTTCGAGCTGGTCTGAGGACGCTGTAAGGGATATCGTCGTCGTCACCATCATGACTTATATCGTCGCCGTGTGCGCGCGGGCTGTGGACGGTGTACGGCTCCTTTTTGTCGGCGGCGGTGGACGGCGCGGCGTCGAAGTTAATGTCGGGATGGGATCGGATATGGCCAGCCTGTATGGTCTCGGCGACTTCTGCTATCACTGACTCTGGGTCCATGCTGGGCAAAGAAGCGAGCGTTCTTTGTAACCCGGTATACAAAGACGCAGTATTCGATAGTGGTGGCTTGTCTGCGTTCGCGAGCAGCAAGCTCTTGGACAATGGAGTCGCTAGATCACGGCGCAGGTTGATGTTCTGCCGGGCGGTGAGGGGCTCCCCATGCACAACGTTGAAGATGTAGGTACATAGCCGGGGTACATGAGGCAACTTCTTCTCTTCTGTGACACGAATGCTAATGTAGGAATGTGGAATTGCTCCCGGCGTCTCTGGGGACAATGAACGAGATTCTGGCTTGTGCATGTGTCCTTGATTGGGCATTGAGCCTGACTCTGCATGGCGGGCTTTGTTCTGATGCTGCCTAAAATCATGCCTGGAATATCCCTGACTCTCCGCGTGGTGCGTCAGAGGCCCACAGTACATTTAGGCTGGGCCATGGCCTGTGGCGGACGGATTGCAGTGGATCAAGTACAGTAAACTTGCGAGGCACCACTGCGGCCTGCCAACCAGACAATAAATAGCAGAATGCGGGACTCCTACAAATCTTCCTCCAGCACACCAGCCCTCCTCCGCACTTGTCCTGTCACCGCGCCTCTACTTCCTGACACGACAACGAGGACCTTTCATGCGCCGCGGGGCCAATCCGATATCTTGCTCGTCGTTCTATTAATCCCAAGCCGCCACCATGTCTGAAGCGCAGTCGAACGAGGCCGAGAGAAACGTAAGTCGACAGCTCGCGCACCACACACCCTACGAGAAAAAATTGTGCTCGAGACCCTAAAAGCCCCTCTCCTGGACTACTCCTTTGAGCAACCCCTCCAACTGCCCCTCCAGCGCAGGCCTTGCTCTGTGCATGAGCTGCTGCTTCCCCGCCACGAGCGGTGCGGGCGGTCTCTGCCTGCTATGACAGGTCGAAGAAAGTGTTTTTGCAAAGCGCCTTTTACCACGAGCTGCCGAGACACCTATCATTGAGGGCGGGAAGTCCGCGCGCCGGCTTCGATGTACCTCAATCAACCGAGCCTTTGAAGCTGACGATGTCGCCTACAGATTGAGATCTGGAAGATCAAGAAGCTGATCAAGCGTCTTGAAGCTGCCAGAGGCAATGGAACCTCCATGATTTCTCTCATCATTCGTATGTGCTGCGTTCTAGTCGACGGCTCGTCCCACCATCGAAGGTTGTACTGACGCGCGCCAATTGCAGCGCCAAAGGATCAGGTCTCCCGTGCAGCCAAGATGTTGGCTGAAGAATACGTGAGTCGACGTCTTATGCTCCGAAGCCGAGTTCGTGGTTGGCTTATTGCTGACATGTCCGTCCTTTGAAGGGTACCGCATCCAACATCAAATCGCGCGTCAACCGACAGTCGGTCCTGTCAGCCATTACGTCGACTCAGAATCGGTTGAAGTTGTATAACAAGGTTCCCCCTAACGGCCTCGTCATCTACTGTGGTGAAATTTTGACCTCGGAAGGAAAGGAGCGAAAGGTCAACATTGACTTTGAACCCTTCAAGCCAATCAACACGTCGCTGTACCTTTGCGACAACAAATTCCACACCGAGGCCCTGGCTGAGCTGCTAGAATCTGACCAAAAGTTCGGTTTCATCATCATGGACGGTAACGGCGCTCTTTTCGGCACCCTCAGCGGCAACACCCGTGACATTGTCCACAAGTTCTCTGTTGATCTGCCCAAGAAACACGGACGTGGTGGTCAGTCCGCTTTGCGTTTTGCCCGTCTTCGTGAGGAAAAGCGTCACAACTATGTTCGAAAGGTCGCCGAGTTGGCCGTTCAGAACTTCATCACCAACGACAAGTCCAACGTGGCCGGTATTGTTCTCGCTGGCTCTGCCGACTTCAAGAACGACCTCAACGCGTCTGACATGTTCGACAACCGTCTTCAGACCAAAGTTATCAAGGTGGTCGACGTATCGTATGGTGGCGAAAACGGTTTCAACCAGGCCATTGAATTGTCGTCCGAGACACTCGGAAACGTCAAGTTCATTCAGGAGAAGAAGCTCATTGGAAAGTACTTTGAAGAAATCAGCCAGGACACCGGAAAGGTGTGCTACGGTATTGACGATACTCTGAAGGCGCTGGAGCTCGGTGCTGTCGAGACCCTCATCGTCTTTGAGAACCTGGAGATCACTCGTTGGGTCTTGAAGGACAGCAACGGCGACGAGAGTATTTTGCACTTTTCCAAGCAACAGGAACAAGCCAACCGAGATAAGTTCTTGGATTCTTCTACTGGTCAGGAAAAGGACATTGTATCACAGGAGTCCTTCTTGGAGTGGATTGCCGAGCATTACAAGGATTTTGGCGCTGCTCTCGAGTTTGTATCTGATCGCTCAACTGAAGGCAATCAGTTCGTGAAGGGTTTCGGTGGTATCGGCGGCATTCTCCGCTACAAAGTTAACTTTGAGCAGCTGGCTGATCTCAGTGACGATGATGAGTACTATGACGATTGACCTGTGGACCCCCTCGTCTCAAACGAGGGTGATGCTCAAGTTCAACCGTCTACACAGTACGAGGATGACACGCGCCATGATGGCGACGCGCCGAGGTCCACCAAAGCCGCGCCGCTGTCTTTTGCTCAGAAGCGCTTGATGCGCAATGCCGAATCTGGTTCTGAAACAAAACACCATCAGGTATCGCGACCAAGTCCACTTCGTTCAATGATGACGGCTACTTGAGCTCACTTATTGGTATAAATCGGAGGTAAGATATCATCCGTTCCAGCCGCGTGCGCTCCAGTCGGGGTCGATTCTAATTCTCATGCGAATAGAACAGATGTCCCGGAATATTCCAAGGCTCAAAAAATTGCTACGAAATGGGTTGTTGAATGGATGGAGAAGTCTTTTAGCAGGTTCGGAAGGTGTTTTACTCGGCGACAGATCAATTTCTGGTCGTCCGGGCCTGGTCGTTTTTGTGTAATTTACCATCATGACGCGCTCCTGGTCTCTGTTTTGTGACCAGGCTCGCAAAGGGCTATCAGTTAAAAAATAACAAAAGTCAATCATTCAGTTGTTCGTCAGTTGTTCGTCAGTTGTTCGTCAGTTGTTCGTCAGAAAGGCAATATGTAAATATAAACGCTCGATACCCATCCAACCAGCCTGATAAATGCCGCTCGATGTCTCACCAGAAGTGCATGAATGCCCTACGAGTCTACGACTCACGACTCACGAGGCCACCGGCAGTTACAATTTACAGCTCCAGTCCTTGTCAGTGTGGAGACCGACTGTGCGTCACCCGTCTCTTAATTGTGGGGCATCCCATGCCCATTGTTCCCGAATCCCAGGTAACCAAGGAGGGAGATGTAACAGCTTCCTCGCGCATATCTATTTGACTTTCATCTTCCTTAGCTGTGCTTTCAGCTCCTTCCCACCGCTGGCGACATAGTGTACGAACGAAAAAGGCGCTCCAGAGCACAGTGAAACGTGCTACTGGAGAGCCCCTCGCTATTCCGACTTGGCCGTCCGCCATGTCGTCGACCATACCCGTCTCGTCGGGAGGACCTCGTCGGCAAAATGACCGCGGTATTCCTGTTAGCCTCAATGAAGCTGCGCTGGATTCGCCAACATTCCGTGCTACAGCAGTCCATTTCATCGATCAGATAGAAGCTGTAGAGAAGTGGCTCAATGGCTATGTGAGCTCGACCTCCAAATTCGCCCACGAGATTCAGGGGCTCGAAGACACTATCAACAACTATCTCACCAAAACGACGCCATCGGCTGTCGACGGTTTTATCGAGAGTGACTATACTTTGCTCGCCCTGAAACGGGTTGGTGACGCGCAGCGTGAATGCTGGATGCAAATTCTGAGCAATGTCAAGAGGCTGGACACGTCCGTCGTTGAGCCCATACGGAACTTTTTGAGCGGTGACATGCGCAACTTCAAAGATATTAGGAGGACTTTCGAGCAAACACAACGCGCGTACGACTCGACACTTGCACGATACGTTGGCCAGTCGAAAACGAAGGAGCCTTCCGCTTTGCGCGAGGATGCGTTCTCTGTCTATGAGAATCGCAAGGCCTACATGCAAGCTTCGATGGACTGTTGCCAGTTTGCACCACAATTGCGTCTTGCAGCTGACAAGCTTCTCATCAAGATTTGCTCCGACAGGTGGAAGGACATAGTGCGTTCGAAAGATGCCGTGACCAGTGCGACGAGATGGACTCGGGAAATGGACCGCGTTCGTGGATGGACCAAGGAATTGGAGGCATCCGAGGCGGTCTTCAAAGCCGAGCTCCAGTCAGCGAGGAGAGCCCTAGGTGAGAGCACTCTTGAGGGCTTCAAACCATCCCGCGAGCTGGAAGACTATAGTGCATCTACAGTACCTTTCCTGGGATCTCGAGGACCACTCAATCTACGCCCGAAACACGATAGCGTTGCACTATCCGAGAAGCAGGGATGGCTATTCTTGAGAGTCATTTCCGGCAAGCCAGTCAGGTATACCTGGGCGCGAAGGTGGTACTACTGCCGCGATGGTGTATTTGGCTGGCTTGTTCCAGGGCCCCAGGGTGTTCTTCAGGGAGATGAGATTGGTGTCTTGCTCTGCAATACGAAGCCGACTGTGGGCGAGGAGCGACGCTTCTGCTTCGAAGTCAAAACGAAGAACCAGACCATGATGCTGCAGGCGGAAAATCAGAAGGAACTAATTGACTGGCTCGAGGTATTCGAAGCGACCAAGAAGAAGGCTTTCGAAACAAGTATGGGAAGAAACAACAACAACAACTACAACAAGAACAACAAGGATAATAATAAGAACAAAAACAACATGGGAAAAACCCCAATAATGAGTGGCAACGATCCGGCTTTCTCAATAAACCCGCCTAGTGCGCCGGAATTCTCGGCGAGACCTACCGACCATGCAGGAGCGATGACTTCTGCGACTACCGATGATATTGTTCCGGGCTTGGAACGGCATGCGACTCTTTATCCGCCCGGACAAGACATGACAAGACATAGTGTGGATGCTCAAGGTGGAGGAACAACAGGTCGGCGGTCTTTCAGCGCGCTAGGGAAAGATCTTTCGCGAGAGGACGACGAGAGTAGGAGAGAACATGCGACACGGATCATTCACAAGCTTGATCTTCATAGAAAGGCCGCTATGGGTGCCGGGTCCACTGAGCCTGGCCCAACTGGTTCAGGTGCACCGGCTCCAGGCATTGCTGGCTTGATATCTGCAAGTCATAATTTATTGCCCGCTGGATCAATGAGCCCTGTTGCCCTTCCCAAGCAGTCTGTCGGTCTTCTCCCATCTCTGGAGGCTCCACGTGCTTCTCTTGCTCCTTCGACATTGGCTAAGCCTCCTGCAACAACTGGCCTGAGCCGTTCTGCCGTCCTTCTGATGGCGGAAAAGCGCTCGACTTCTGGCGGAACAAACAAATTACCCACGTCTATTCTCGCAAACTATTGGGGCAGCAATCTCTGGACCAAGGCCGACACCCCAGAACAGCAACCTATGTTACCAAGACATGACGACGATGACCCGATCGGTATCGTCCTACCGCAGAGCTCGCAAACGAGTCTTGCTGCGGCCGGATCCGGGAATCCAGTGGACCGCCCAGTACCTCTCAACTATCCTCCAGAACTGAGAGCGCAGAATGCTCAATTCCGTCTTCTTTTCCCGAACGCCTTGCCCGGCGAGAACCCTGTGCTCGTGTTTCGTGCGGCGTGGTCTAGCTCTTCCAAAGGACGAGATGTTTCGCCCAACGAAGCGCTCGCCGGGCATGGAAGAATCTATGTCACACCAGACAACATGTACTTTTATAGCCATCAGATGGGTTTGGTCACCGCGTATGGCATGAGCCTGGACACCATTACCGAACTCACTATAGCGGCGGGCAGAGAATGTGATGTTATCAACCTACAGCTTGATCAAGACACGACTGATGGCGGATACACACAAATTACTGTCAAGGTGTTTTTGGACGATCTTCACCTTCTTCACACGCGTTTGAATCTTCTGATTGACAACTTGCAAGCTGAAGAGCCCATGGATGCACATGATCTCATTGCGGCGATGATCAGTGTGGAAAGAGAAGAGTTTGAACGGCCAAGTGCTGGTGCTGAGAGTTGGGAAGATGTATCAGCGAATACGGCAACAGGACCGGATGGTGGTACAACGTCTGGCAGACCAGCGGGACGCAGCATTCAACACCATTTCGGACCGCCTCTCCAGCCTCCGAATCCACATCAGCGAATGCCGGGAAAACTGCACCTCCCCTCTCAGCCCGTCATCTACGAGCCGGAGGGCATGCATAAGATGGCAGCGGAGAGACACTTTGAAACGAGTGCCAAAGCTTGTTTCCACGTCCTTTTTGGCGACAAGAGCTTTGTGTTCCCTAAGCTGTACTTTGAACACCGGGCACAGCAGATTGCGCAAGGCCCTTGGGTACTTGTCGACCAAGCGCAGATGCGTCGCGACTTTCACTTCAAGGTGGACTATGTAGACATGCTGGGTCGCAAAAAGTCGGCCAATGTCAAGGACTACCAGGTCATCGACGTCTACAGCGACCACGTCACGTATGTGGTGACGCATATCAAAACGGCATGGCATCTGCCCCATTCGCAGAGCTTCAAGCTCGTCACCAAGATTGTGATTACGCACGTGGCCAAATCCAAGTGTAAGCTGGCCGCGTACGTCAGGATTGACTGGACTAAGACGCCAGCTCTATCGAAAAATCTGGTAGAACGACAAGCGCTCCACGACGCGGTGGCAGATGCGGAGGAAATGGCCGAGCTGGCGACCGATCAAGTGCGTAGGCTGGGCCCGCGCAGTCGCACCAACCGGGCGATCCAGGTCTACGGCCACGTTGGCCAACAGACACAGGTTGTCGTGTTTTCACCAGCAGCCGCAGAATCGAGCAGAAAGCAGGTCATCAAGCCACGAACGCTCACGGCCTTGCAGTTCGAAACCATCCGATCGCTGGGCGAAAGTGCCGTGTCGTCGCTCATCATGTGGGCCTTTGCAGCCTTCCAGAAGCTCTTTGGAATCTTGACCGCACATCGCGTCATCGTGCTGCTCCTCGTCGCGAGTACATTTACAAACCTGGTGTTGACGTCGACCGAATCCTCGACGTGGTGGAAAGAACGCAGAGCAGCTAAATTTATGAAACGGGTCGGAGTCACGCCCAACTTAATCATGAGCAAGGCCATCTACATTGCGGACCTGGACCAGGCCACTGGCATGAACGATAACCGCCTCGATGCCTACCTCCCAACAAACAGTACCTGCTTCAGCACATACAAGGCCCTGCTGGATACGACTGACATGGACAGAACATGGGAAGAGGCCGGCGCGCAGCTATCCTCGCCGTCAAGCCGTGCCACAGCTCAACGGCTCCGGCGCACGAGACAGCGCCTCGGCTCTTACCGGCACGATTTAGTAGTAGCGATGCGTGTGGTCAACAACATTGAGCGAGAGATGCTACAGTCAGAATGGGAGAACTGGTTGGCCAATGAAAAGTCACTGTGCGATCAACTGGACACGATGTTGCAGCAAGACGGTGAAGGAGATGCGCTTGCGGCCAAGGATCGGATATCTCGGTCGGCGATGCAGCAAAAAGTGGTGGGGTCGCTGTCACAAAGCACGAGGAAGGCTTTGGAGGAATGGAAGAATGGATATTGTGGAAGCTGCGGGCGGGACTTGGAGGCGGTGATGAAGGATAGGGTTAAGGGGGTAATGTAGCAGATATCATGGAAACGAGTATGTACCTACATACATAGTTAATAATCGCGCACAAAGGGTTTGCGTTGACAATGTTCGTTGTGCGTGGAGTTGATCGTTTGTTCAAGCCTTTTTCATTTTCTTTATGTTTCCCAGTCGACCAGGTCCGGACTTTTCAAAGGGATGATGGCATGAAGGCCCGCCGCGGCAAGGATGCTTTTCGTGATTCTAAATTGCCGCGCAACCCATCGGGGATTTTAAGGCCGCGACTCGCGAGGGTCCGTGCAGTGACGTCAGTCCGACGCGCCCGAGCGTACTACGGAGTAAAGCATGAACAGCCGCGGGCTCCGAGCTGTGCTTGTTCGTGCGTTTGCTTTCCTCCATGCCTTTGTTTGACGTAATTGACAATTCACAGCACCCAAGGGACACGTCACACAACAACATAATCCCTCGGGATACCAACCGAGACAACCGAGAAAAGAGGCCAGAACAAATCTCCTCGTGAGGCATGTTGGACCATGGCTAGCCATCACCAGCCGCTCAAGGCCCTCGCACCTATTGACTGGAACGACGTTCTGCAGCACGACCTCGGGACTTTTCTCAACGATAGCTTCGAACAGGCCCAGATTGCGATTGACTCGGTACCCTCAGCTGCCACTGCTGCCACTGGCGTCAAGACCGCCGCCACCACCGGTCGAGCTCGAGCAAAGACCGACTCGGCTGTCATATATAATCCCGCTCCTGTTCCCTCGGCGCCTCTTCGAGATACGCCCGCGACGGCTGAGTTGTCTGCGCAACTACGTAAAGAATGGAAGGAGATCAAGACGAATCCAAAAGATAATCCGCTGGGTATTAGCGTGTATAAGCTGGCTGGCAAAGATGGCAAGGGGGCGTGGTTTGCGAGACGGAGTGTCCATGTTGGATTGTCGTTTGAGCAGTGGAAGACGGGGCTGCAGAGGGAGTTTGCGGAATCTATCAACGTGCAGGGTGCGCCGGGGAGTGGCAATATCCGGGGGATTGGTGCCGAAAAGGTTGTTGAGCATCGCCATGTAGAGGATGCTGGTCATCTTGATGGTAGGTTCGTTCGTGTTTGCGTCTCCTGTCTTTTCTGCGGCGCTGCCTCTCCAACACGAGGGCGATGGGCTTGACTAACTCTTTTGACGTGACTAGTCTTTCATCTCTCGGCGCAGTTTCCCGGCCCCACGGCGCCGCGAGACTTTATCACGCTGCTGCTTACATCTGATTTCTCGCATCGAGTGAAGACGGATGAGAACGAACGGAATCCTCTGCGGCAGTATATGATTGTGTCGAAACCATGTGTCCATCCGGAGTGCCCACCGCGCCAGGGCATTATCCGGGGGCAGTACGAATCCGTTGAGATTATTCGTGAAATTCCCGGTGAAGCAGATGACGACGACAGTGCCGGCGCTACCCGTAAGAGGTCGGTGTCATCGGCGGACCTGCTGTCTGGTGATAAATACAAGTCCGCCAACTTGAGTCGCGCTGGAGATGATGCTGGGGGGGATCCGGCTCCCCGGGCTGTAGAATGGCTCATGATTACCAGGAGTGATCCGGGTGGGAGCGTGCCTCGGTTTTTGATCGAGAAAGGGACTCCTCCTGGGATCATTGGCGATGCGGGCAAATTTCTGGACTGGGTCACAGAGTTAACAACTGCACCATATGATACCGAGGAGACTAAACACGCCGATGGTGATGATACCACTGTTGGCGAGGGCCAACAAACACCACATCACGACCGTGCGGCTCAGAAGCACAGGCTAACAACATACAACAATACGCAGACTGAAGGTCCTACGCAAAAGCCCAGCCAAGCGTTTAGCCAAGCATCTAGCCAGAGCCAGAGCACTGGCTACAATGACTGGACACCTAGTAGCACGGGGTTGTACGGCATCATCAACGGTGCCTTGGGCGTAGCCGGCGCAGTAGCCAGCGGGCTTCGATCACAGTTGGGGATCCCACCGAGCTTCACAAGCAGCAGCCAAGACAGCCTCGACAGCAAGATCCAAGGAGATCGAGACACGGACGACGTCGACGTCGACGCCGACGCCGACGCTGGCGCCGACCGCCAAAGCGATGCATCATCCCTCCGCAGCTTCGCATCCGCTCTCGAAAAATCCATCACAGGAGAGAAAGCCGCCCCCGAAAGCAGCAGCACCTACTCCGACGAATCGAAATCACAGCCCCTCCCCTCCCTCGAAACCAAAGACCTACAAAAACTCGTCGAGCGCCGCCAAAAGCTCGACCGCAACTACGCACAGTTCCAGGAGCGCATGCGATCCATGCGCGAGGACGCCAAAGAAAAAGATGCCTCCTCGCTGGCAAAGCTCCGCGAGAAGCACGACAAGGAAGTCGCAAAGCAGGAAGCCAAGTATGAGCGTGAGATGCGCAAGCTAGAAGAGAAGCGTGCGCAAGAGGAGCGCAAGGCGGAGGCGAGGAGGAGGAAAGTCGCGGAGAGGCAGGAGAAGTCTAGTCTGATGCTTGAGCTGGAGAAGGCGAGGACGGATAGGGATGTTGCGATGAAGGAGATTGAGCTGTTGAGGAGGCAGGTTGGGGAGTTACAGGCGCAGAATACGATGTTAGTGGTGAGACTGGGGAGGATGGCGGGTGGCGGGGCGGTCGAGATGCCCTGATGCTGGGGGTAGATTTGTCGATGAGATGATGTGTTGGACATTGGGTGAATTACTTTGATGAAGAGCATAAGAGTAGGGAGGATGTGTAAGATGGCTTACAGGGAAGGGTGTGATTGATCAATGATGCCTTATGAATAAGATACGAACAACGGACAACACTATGCAGAATCATGTTTATGTATACATATACGGACAACATACATACAATATCTAGAACAGAATACGAAAGTCATACGAGAAACATACTGATATAGCATGTTAAATGGCATGAGAAAGGAGCAGCACATGAGGCGCCACCTGGATGGCAAGCATACTCAAAGAGAATAGTTGCAGCATATCTGTATACCACACCTTTTGACCACAATTCAACGACGGACGTGAATAGCATAATTTCGGTGGTAGCAGGAATGAAGAATCTGTTCCAAGCACGAGCCAGCAAACTTATATATTTGCACATTCTATGATGCTACTCCTTCAAACAACCGAACCTTATGTTCACGGAGCATGAGAATCTATATCAAGCTTCCTTATGCTCAAATCTACCTCAACTTGTCCTATTTGCATATATCATATCGTCAACATTCTGTCTATTCGAACATCTCCATGTTTTGCCATTCCAATCATGTATATCAGAAGAATCATGGTATACGTTTCAGGATGCCTCTCCCCGTGGCTCCGTGAGAAGCCCAGAAACGCTCCCCGAATCCGACGTCATTGCATCTCTAGCCACAGACATGGCGCGCTCCAGATCATCCTGATTTGTAGCAGAGTTCGCGCTCAAAGCTACAGAGACTCGGACCAGGCGGGTACA
Organism: Claviceps aff. humidiphila group G2b; assembly: GCA_018360325.1. Lineage (NCBI taxonomy): Eukaryota > Fungi > Ascomycota > Sordariomycetes > Hypocreales > Clavicipitaceae > Claviceps > Claviceps aff. humidiphila group G2b. Next base: position 131,597 of record SRQG01000017.1, read on the forward strand.
GATGGCGAATACGGCAGGGTCAGATGCCCAGCCCAACGGCCCGTCCTTCTTCTCCCCCGCAAGCGCCCCAAGGTAGAGGAGGCCGTCCCGGACCCATGTCACGAGCTGCTCTATCAAGACACTGTCCTCGTCCTCGTCCTCGTCCTCGCCACGAGCGTCCTTTTCGGTGCTGCGACCCCATTGGAGGCGCTGGAAGACGTCCACCCAGCGGTTGGTCTCGCGTACCTCGTCCACGAACAAGTTTTGCTCTTCTACCGCAAAGAGGGAGTCGTCGAAGTGTAGTACCCTGTCGAGCTGTGCCTTGGCTGGTTCCCAGATGCGAGGCCGCATTTGGTGTGTTGTTGCGGCGGCGGGAGCGGCATACATACCAAAGTGGCCTACGAGACGATCTGCGACAATGGCCTTGAACAGGGGAGACTGACCAAAATTCTCGGTGAGGAAGCGTAGAAGACGATTGGCTGCTTCAAGGGGCACGAGAGCGTGGCTAAGGAGGAGAAATTGGGCTGCCTCGGCGGCGATCTCACGAACTTGGTCGTCGTCGTCGTTGAGGGCGTCGTACAGCGCGAGGAGGGCTGTGAGGTGATCTTGTGAGAGGGGGGATGAGTGGGCGGCGGCGAAGAAGGAGCGGAGGGACAATGAGGCTGCAAGACGGGTATCGAAGGTCTGGTTGGAGAGGTTAGCAACGAACGGTTCTCGGGGAGTAGTAGTAAATGGTTCGGTAAACAGGTAGGCAAGCCTCTAGGTGGATAGAAATCAGAAGGCGTACCTTGTCGTCGAGAGTTGCGTCAGCCATGATTACACCCCATGCATGGAGATCGATAGAAGTAGCACACTCGGCACTGCTTAGTGCTGCGGCAATGCAGCCGCTCACTCTGATGACGGCATGAGATAGTGCCGGGTTCATTGTGCGAGATGGAAGCTGCGTCCAGAGTCGAACGAGGGCTTGTTGGAGGAAATCATCCTTGTCGGTGCTTCTTCGAGCAAGGAGCTCGTCCATAATGTCCGTCAGGTTTTCAATGGCCAAGACCTGGGCCGCGGAGTAATTTGTGCCCAAGCAGGTATCAATGTAGAGCATGCACAGGGATGAGAGCGCATCTGACGATGACGTCTTCGGATTGTAGACTTTCGATATGGTCTCAAGAGCTGCCACCAGACCGTCTAGACCTATTTCTCGGCTACTGAGAAGTGTGCGCAGTTGAACAATGGAATCGCTGGCCTTCGAGAGGACGTATACGTCGTGTATGGCCTTTTGAATCTTAAAAAGCGCCGATCCGACGTGGGTATTTGGCATGACTATGGAGAAATTGGACAGCGGGAGGTTGTTTATTGTCTGGATGGCCCATGTTGCGTTGATGACATCAAGATATGTGGCGATGATGTCCGGGCAGTGGGAGAATGAGTCAACGATCTTCAGTTGGGACAAGAAAGCCTCAAGCTCGTCAAGATCTCCTGGACGCAACAAGTCAGACTTTGAACATGGGACAAAACAGTGCGCGGCGCGATGAGAAAAACTTGCCTATAAATTGTTCACGGCTGACCTCGTGGAGCCGCTCAATCACGAACTTCAGAGTGAGGAGTATGCCATGGATCCGGTTTTGCTTATTCTTGCATTGCTCGGCCATGGCCGTGCCAAAAATTTGTCGAATTACCTCAAGCCATCTCTCATGCAGGAGACAAGAGCAGAGTGTTCGGGCCGCCATGTCACGAACGTGCCAGACGGGGCTCGACAGATATGCCGTCACATCGACCTGAATTTCGTCTCGAAGTAAATCTGGAGGCCCGGCGCGGCGAATTATGTCTAAGGCCGGGAAGACGGACTCAGCGGCCGCTGATCCAGCGCCAGACACCGCAGATTGGTTGAGTATCTTGTGCCCAGACCGAAGCAGGTTCTTGAGCACTGCAGGGAGATTTGGGTAGCGGTGATAGTGAATTCGGTTGGCTCTGCCGTCCCATCCAGCTTCAATTGTGGTTTTGCTCTCGTGCGTGCCAAACAGATTGTCAATGAGACTGCGCAGGAAGATCAGCCCGCAGTTGCGGATCGCCCATACCTCGGATCGGAGCCCACTGGCCGCGAGTTCTAGACATAGAGGCAGGTAGGATTCAGATTGGTTCCCCAGAGACGTGAGCAGCGAGTTCCTGAATATGTCTTTGAGACAGTTGAATGCATGGACCTGGGGAAGATTTGACCCGTCCGTCTCGGAAACTCTGGCTTCCTTGGATGCAATGCCCACGAGAGCCTTCATGACCTGGTCAAACGTTGGATGCGCGGCATTAGCTGCGAGAATCCCCGTTATCATGGACGGTATGCCTGCAGATCGTCGAGTCGTAGATCCCTGCGAGTAGATGGCCTGCATGGTACCGTCGTACCAGACCTGCAGCAATGACCTCTCCGTCTCTTCGAACCGCAAGTGTTTTGTTTGCTGACAGCAGGTGGCAAAAGTGGCCGAGACAGTGGTGAATGCACCCCTGTGACGCAGACTGGCGAGCTGAGTGAAGGTTAAGTTACCTATCCCCTCAAACACTTCTTTCGAAGGGGTTATTAGTCCTTCTCTGCCTCGGTTCGTGACAGTGAGGATCATGTTACGCATGAGGTTACTGTAGCAGATTAGCAAACGTATCCAGAATTTATGCGAAGAGACAAAGAGAGGGAAGAGAGATGAAGTAAATGACAAAATGCAGAATCAAGCACGAAAGACCCATCAAAGCGTACCTTGACTCGTGTACAGCACGGAAACTATAGCTCAAAAGGTCTTTGGTGTCGAGCCCGTCCACTTCCTCCAGCTCTTGTGGCAAGTGTCCCTCCGGAGAATCATCACACAGGATATCTCGAACTGCTCTCCACGCTCGTTCACAACACGAAACAATTTCCAATTGTAGCCGTCTGGCGTCATCAATTTCTGATGGAGATAGCTTAATCTCTGATACCACTTGCCATGTGTGGCAAAGAGAAGCAAAGTCTCCATGTAAAGGAGAATCGATGACTGCTTGGCCAAGTTCCTGCTCCGCCATGGCAGTCTTGCGGCTGAGCTGTTCCACCATAGTTGCCAGCATCTTAAGTCTTTCTTCGCCTGACTCGAGGAACCGGTAAAGTAGCTGTGATGCTTTCGAAGCCCCGTCCGAGTGATCGGCGCGCGCTGTTCGACGAGCAAGCTCATTGGCGCATTGCGAGAGATGCTGAATTTCATTGAGTGGTATGCCGGTCATTGCTGATCCCTTCAAGTTGAGTCGACAATATCTTCCATCCGTGTAGCATTTTGCCAGTGCAGTTGCAGACATATCCCTTACGTCCTCAAAAGGGTCCATGACGAGATCAAACAGCGCACGAGTCCACCGGCTGTCGAATCGGTCAAAGAAAAGCACCTGGTCATCAGCAGTCTCCCAGGTCTTGGACCGGTCGCCTTCCATGCGAATAATGTGCATCAACGCCTTCAACCCCGCGATGTGCCGCTGATACGAAGCTGTCGGTACCAGCTCGTTGCACAGAAACGCAAGGTACCAGTGCAAGAACTGAACATGGTACTCCAAGCAATGGGTCAGTTGTAACTCGGGCAGAGAAATCAAGTTGGATCGATACAATATCGGTTCTGAAATGATGATGCTCTCGTCTGTTTGGACAGGGCCACGAGCGCTTGCTTTCTGCGCTTTGGCACGTGAACGGGGTATACTGCGCTTCAACACGTGAATAGCTCCGCGAACCCTCTTGAACATGTCTCTTGCCTTTGCTGACACATCAACCCTGAACTTGGCATCTGGATCTGCGAAGAAGGTGCTCAAATGCTTCTTGAGAAGTTCAAAGGCTTTCGCAGAGTAGGGTCGAGTAGTAGACGGGGATGTCACGAGCAGTGATAGTGCCAGAGATCGCACGTCATGAGAGGGATGCGACAGAACGCTCTCGAGCACATCCTCATGCAAGGTAATGGAAGAAGAAGGATTACTTGCATCACTTTCACTTTCGCCAATAGCTGAGTAAAAAAGAAGAAAGAGCGACATAAGTTGTTAGCATGTTGACCCCTGACAAATAACGACCATGAAAGGTTTCGCAGTCATAGTTCTCTCACCTGGCTCTTCCACCAAACCAACTCTCTTGCCAGTCTCAAGTGCCGCCAACTGCAACAAGGCTGGGATATCCATGTCCGTGTTTGTCGACCCAGAAACCTCTTGATGTTGGCTCATGCGGCCCAGAAACTTCAAAGCCTCCGATCTATCCGCCTTGAATAGCGGCAGGAATATGTAATTCTTGATCGATTCCAGGAGAGTAGGCTCCTCGGCCAGAAAGACAAGAAGCCATTGGTGCCAGACTGCAATGCTTGGAACCGAATTTTCTGGCTGTCCGTCTTGTCTCCAGTATCGATAGATTGTGACAATCAGTCGTCCGGCGGTAGGACATATGAAGTGCAGCTTCATCCAGTGGAATAGTTCTGACGTAAATCTTCTCCATATCTCAATAGGCTCACTGTCGCCTAATTCTACCCGAATATGGATGTACGTTGAGTAAATATCGCTAAGGGTAATCACGCCCTTGGAAAGAAGATGATCCAAAGTTTTGATAGCAGACTTGGCGACCGGCTTCGTCGAGTGTCCGGTGACTATCGACACCAAGGTTTCAAGGATGCCTTTCTTGATGCGTGAAGCATCCTCGCGGCTCGAGTTCTTCAGAATAGACTGGGAAACAACATCCAGCACCAATTTCATCGACCGATGATTGTCTGATTCATTCCACTCGATGTAAAAATTGAACAGCTTTGACGTGATGTCTTCTGAGACGGCCCATTGTCTCAACTCCTCTGAACTAGATTTGGATGCCTGGTCTGCCAATCCACAGAGCCTTACACATGATTGACCAGAGACTGACTTGGGCTGAGACGCCTCCTTCAAAAGTTGTTCAAAGAGGGTGTTGGCATAGCTTGAGTTTCTCATTAGCAACTCCGCTTCCACTGGTGGAATTGGTCGGAAGTTTGCTCACCCTTTTCCTACTTCCGCATCTTGCTTCTCAAGCCACTTGATCAGCTCAATCGGGTTGGCCAACAAGTCGGTCGCCTCTGCGGGAGGCTCAGTTGTCATGTTTCCTGACAGAGAACACTGCACTCTGGACAGTGGAGAATTTCAAGAAGGAACAGCAGAAGATACGGATTAGACTGTGTCCAAGATTACATACATTTTACACAATCCCATGCAAGTCTTTTATCCAGTATGCCGACTAAGAGCATGACCACCTTGGTCTTCTCCTCTTCAATTGTTACTAAACGCTAGGTCCTGCCGGCCATGTACATGCCGCATCGCAGACTTCTTTCTGAGATCCGACTCATGAGAGGGCACGTGAGACCCCACGTGAGAGAAATTTGCCCTGCACCCACACCCCACCTACCGCGTATGATTGGCCAAAGTCCCCACATTCCAGAATCACCAAAAAAACCCAAAGCCCACCGTTGTTCAAAATCCTGTCTCTTTCAACAAGCCATCGTCCTGATCACCATTAGATAAAGTGAAATCTATTGGGAGACTGCCAAAATGTCTAAGATTACAGTCGGTAAGTCACACATGTGCATTCGCCAGTTTTCAATTGTCATGGCCACGATCAGCGGTCGAGAGGCGACGAAATTGCCAGCCCATGCTAATTCGTTCTTCTCCCTTCAGCCAATGTCCGGACGCAAGTCGCCGAGCTCTTGGAGTACTCCAACGAGACCAAGAAGCGTAACTTCCTTGAGACCGTTGAGCTTCAGATCGGCCTGAAGAACTATGACCCTCAGCGTGACAAGCGTTTCTCCGGCACCATCAAGCTGCCCTCCATCCCTCGCCCCAACATGGCCATCTGCATCTTGGGTGACCAGCACGATTTGGACCGTGCCAAGCACGGTGGTGTCGATGCCATGTCGGCCGATGACTTGAAGAAGCTGAACAAGAACAAGAAGCTCATCAAGAAGTTGGCTCGCAAGTACGACGCCTTCGTCGCTTCCGAGGCCCTCATCAAGCAGATTCCTCGTCTCTTGGGTCCTGGTCTCTCCAAGGGTACGTGATTCTTTTTCGGTCTTGCCCATCGGGCTGCGAAACCACAATTACAGAACCCCAATCTAACTCTGTCGCAGCTGGCAAGTTCCCTACCCCGGTCTCCCACGCCGACGACCTCACTGGCAAGATCAACGAGGTCAAGTCCACCATCAAGTTCCAGCTGAAGAAGGTTCTCTGCATGGGTGTCGCTGTCGGAAACGTCGGTATGGAGCAGGAGGCGCTGATTGGTAACATCATGTTGGCCATCAACTACCTCGTCTCTCTCTTGAAGAAGGGCTGGCAAAACGTTGGCAGCTTGACCATCAAGGCCTCTATGTCTCCTCCTAAGCGTCTGTACTAAGCGATGCTGGGGGACACAGGGTCGGCTGCTTTGTGTTGGATACTCAGGTCGGGATTTTTAGTACATGAATGCTAGGATTGACTTAGGGTTCCAATTTACACGAACAAACTGATGCTGGAGAACGCATGACCACATATTCACCTAAATTCCCTCTCCGATTCTCTGTGATGTCAGCAATTGAATGATGCGCCTTGCCGCATTAAGTCTTCACCAAAAGTTGCTTTGAACTTTGAAGTACATAGTTGAAACGCGCTTGCGTTCTATCAGATTCGTTCATTCAGTTCATATGTATCAGTTCATATGTATCTAGATTCTATACATTTGCGAGGGGATTTACCGTCATGTACCCCTTTTCGTCGCGACTTTTCAGAAGCTAATTAGGGACAGCTCTTGGTTACGCGCCACGCGACTAATCCTCGTCGGCCAATGACTCTAGACAACGTGTTCCAGACGCCATCATCGCCAAAATCAAGGTCATCCAAATTCAGGTGCTTCCTGTAACGCCAAACTTCCCGAAATCGCAAGCCTTCCAAGCCCTTGTTTGGCAGGTAAGGGTCCAACCAAACTGCTGACGCAGGCGCAAGCAAATATGTGCCATTCTTTTCTTTCAAATATTCTTGGTTCCGTCGATCGGCTGGAGTATCGCACGTAGCAAGGTCATCAAGTTGTTGTAGCAAAGCTGTGCCATCCAGGCCCATGACGTCTCTTGTCTGCAAGACTTCGTTCTTGCCGTTGAGAAGCCAAATAGGAGGCGTGTAGGTCTTCCACCAAACGACCTGAGTTGCGTCGGGCTGTTTGCTGATGAACACTTGCCCCGGAATGACACCGCCCTGGTGGTATATACCCATGAGCAGCCCGAATAAGAGATTGAAAAGAATCCACGCCGCGGCCCAAGCCCGCAGACGCGTTTTATTTCTGGGAAGTTCTACTGATGAGAGGATCAGAGGTACTGTGGGCAAAAGAAAGCGGGCTTCCTGATGCGGGAATATCGACAGAACGACAAGACCTGAGATTGCAGAATATAATCTCAGCGATAGGTGAGGCTTGGTGAAGAGAAGCAAGGCTGCAGGTCCGAGAAGCTGCGGAAGATTTACTGCCAAGTGCTGGTACCACGGATGGATGCCATGTTGCGCCAGATTGGCGGTATTCGAATTGTATAGGAAGAAATTGAGCGGAGTGATGGTCGGTCTCCATAGCAAGTCGGCCCATGTAACTGGTGCTGATGAATAGAAGGCGGTGTCGAGCGAGATAGCTATTATAGTTGTAATCAAAGCAGCCGAAGCCAGGGCCACCAAGGACGAAGGTCTATCACGAAGAGTTAGCAGGTCGCATCAGCACCTGTTAAGTTGTTGAACTCATGACCGAACACGAACATACTTTTGTAGAAAATGGGGTATCAAACGAAATCCTGGAATCAACAGGAATGCCGGAAAAGTGGTGCGATTGAATACACCAAAGATTGCGACAATCCCGAGCACTGCTGACGATAGGATCGACGACCGTTGCTGTTCCCAAAAGGTAGATGATTAGCCACCCAAGCCCATGTCCAAACCAAGAACAATATATGGAAATCTCGTACCCGTGTATCGACAATGCGCTGAATCAAAACCAAACTCCAAGCAACTACCAGAGTCTCGACCGAGTTTGAGAAAGTGTGTGTCTGATATGTCCAAGTCACGTAGGATGAAGCAACCATGACAACTGCGACACTACGATGCCGAGGAGACGCTATCAGCTCGTGAAGCGCCCAATCCTCCAGAACGAAGCTGATCAGAAACATGAGCACACGGAGTGTCCAGAATACGGCGATAGGAGTGATTTCGCCATTATGACCATTTCCACCCCACAGCCACCTCAGAAGTAACATCGGCAGCCCGTAGACAGGCCATAGTGGAAAGACGCTTCGAATCGGATGTTCGCTGGTGAATTCCCATGTTCGCCGGACAGGGTAGCTAAAGATCTGGCCTGGCGATTGTTGGAAGAAAGAAAGGAAGAAGAAACGACTGGTTAGCGAACGCGTTCTGATTCGAGATGCTCAGCAAGGCGGGACGGGCGCGTAAAGTCGTTGTCGATCCACATCAATCCATGCAACTACCAATACGCGGCGCACAAGAGCTTGGTATGAGGGAGCTGATGAAGAAGATGAAAGATAAGACCCACGGAAGCGCATAACACACGGAGACGAGACATACCAGCTATTACTTCAGGGCCCTGGAAATTTTCGTCGGGATGTATATAGCTGGGCGAAAGGGCGAACCACAGCCGGATCAGAACAAGGAGCAGGTAAGTACGCCGCCACATTGTTTAGCAACGGGCTCTCGCGGCCATCGATGACATAGCAAATATTGAAATGGCGAGTGATGGAAGAAGGATCCTAGGTTGTATGCATGGAAGACGAGAAGAGGGCGAGAGAAGGACGAGAGATGGACGGGAGAAGTCGGTTCAGTCGATGTAGGCGAGGACGGTTTCCAGAACTTCTCAGAACGAGCTGACCGAGATTCACAAGCCCGGTTTTATTTGGCACCAAACACAGGTCGCGTATGTACCTCAGGTAGGTAGATGAGCAGGTGCTGTAGCACAGCGGGCGGATGGAGGTGTCGAGGCGATTACCAACAAGACAACAAGATAACAAGCCAAGCCAGAAAGAAGCTGTAAGAGTTTGAGGCAAGCAACACAGCGAGAATCGAGATGGACTAATAATAATGAGCCATCAACAAGCTATAACGACGGCATTTGCACACACCGTTTCGGGGACAAGGCCTTCGTTTTTCTGCTGGCGTGGGCGAAGCCGCTAAGAAAATTGCTGGCCAAGGGGGCTGGGCTGGTCCTTTGCTGGAGACGCGAGGCCGACGACGGACGACCGGACGACAAAGGCCACGTCATGATCACGCACATGGGCTGGTGAGAATCAAAATCCGAAAAGGGGCATCCCTGGTTCTTGCATGGTCCGTGTCAGTAGGCGAAACGAGCGAGACGAAGCCCTCCAGCCGCAAAGCAAGACAAACAAGGCGTGATTAACAATGGGCGATGCGCGCGTCAGGACTCAGGAACGCATCGATGATTGCCAACTTGGAGTCTGGAGCGCGGCATGGATGGGTCCGCTATGGCAGCATGTTGGGGGCTGGTTGGCCCCTGATTGGCTTCAAATTAATTCGTTCCCAGTTGACGTATATAAACTTGTTTTACAGTTGGCTGCCAGCGCCATTGAACGCTGGAAAGCGCAAACCTTCCCGGCTAGCGAGGGGAGAACCGGTGCTGATTAGCCTTCAGTCTCCAATTCCATAACAGATCACAGACGGTGACAGAAGTTCTGGAAGCTGGAGGCTAAGAATTCGATGCTATCAGGGCTTTGCAGCGGCTCTAACAACGATAACAACACATGCTCTTGGCATGCAGTTGGAAGTCGGAACTTGGCAGGGGAGGCTAGGGACCAGGCTGGCAATAAGAGTGCCAAGTGGTCGTCAATCCCGGGTCCAGAAGTCCGGGGGAACCGTCCGTTTGATTGCCTCACGAAACCAGCTTGGTCGTTATGTATGAAAGCTGCCGAGGGTAGTCTTCCTCATGAGTCATTTGCATGCGTCGTAGCACAGGAATGTGTTGCCAATACCTACTCCCATCACCTCGCGTCTGGACGAAATCTTGTTGAGACAATGTGGCACCTGGACTCACAGCATATGGGGAGACTTTACTTGACCCTGCCGTCCTTCCCAAACCAGTTAGTGTGAGGCAGCCAGCTACATCAAACTAACTGGTTTGGGAAGAGAGACAGGGTCAAATACAGAGTTCTGGTAGGTCAAGTAAAGCCTCCCACAGCATATGAGCCTCGATGGCCGCTTTTGGAGCCTCACGCACACCAGACTCAAACACGAGGATCCGTGCATGCAACTCTCCAAAATGTTCCATGGCGAGAATTTTGCCTTGCTGAAGTGCGCAGGTCATGTCCTGAGGAAATTGTATCGTTAGGGTCCAGACAGAACAGTGATTTCGATTGGTGCTGTGTTCACTACATAGGTATGATGGTATGTGTGTTGTTCAACAGCACGACGTTTGGTACCATTTATGGCCCTGCTGCTGGACGCAGAGCCTTGACAAACGCTCGTAATTCAGATGCTTCGAACAGATTGAAAATCAGAAGACCTGCATATTGATTCTTGGTTCAAAGTGTCGGCGTGAACAGGACAGCTTGATAGCTAGGGTAGAATTTGCCTTTTGTGCGCAAATTCGAACAGTGCCACGCGCGCGACAAGCTTTTCTTTGCCTCTGTTTCCCTATATATCGGCTCTTCCTTCCTTTGTCCTTTTCCCTTTGTCCTTGTCATTCACACAAAGTAGTTTTTGAGTTACTACCAAGACTGCATCTGTGAAGGTGAACGGCCAGAAAGAGCCCACTCAAAGCCAGCAGTCACTTATCAAGTTATCAGGTACAACCAACGAGCCCCGCCTGATCACATAGCAATCTGCTTTCACGTCAGCTTTTACTTTGCTTTTCTTCCACTTGACCTCGTCAACTTCGTTACAAAAGTCACGTTCCTCCTCATTCTCCAACGCAGGATTTACGCGACCGCAGCCAACCGACCGCGGAAAATTGCCAGAGTCATTTCGAGCAACCAACAAACCAAATCTTCGCTTCCTAAAAACCATGGCGGAAACGACCCCTGCCAAGAAGGTGTGGCTAGCGTCCAACGACAATGCCATCATCGAAGTTGGTGAGTCGGCGCTCTAACTGTCCATGTGTGCCGTTTGAGATGATGGAAACTAAAACGGACAATAGATCGCATCGTTGTTGAGCGCTCGATGCTCATCAAGAACATGCTTGACGATATCGGCGATGAGGGAATCAGCGAGACCAACCCCATTCCCATTCCTAACGTATGCACTGCGCTGCTTCTCCGCCTTCTAGACTTGCCTGACTGGAACTAACTCGACGGCAGGTAAACGAAGCTGTGCTTCGCAAGGTCATCGAATGGTGTGAACATCACCGCAACGACCCCCCTCAGACACAGGATGATGAGTCTGACGGTCGCCGCCGAACCACCGATATCGAAGAGTGGGACCAAAAATTCATGCAAGTCGACCAAGAGATGCTGTTTGAGATTATTCTCGTACGTATTTTTTCTCGCCTGTCCAGGCATCGTCTCAGACTCTACACTTCGACACGAAACACCAACCAGATGATGGAACTAACAAGACTCTTTCTATAGGCATCGAATTACCTCGATATCAAGCCGCTTCTCGACGTAGGCTGCAAGACCGTCGCCAACATGATCAAGGGCAAGTCTCCTGAGGAGATCCGCAAGACGTTCAACATTACAAACGACTTTACTCCTGAGGAGGAAGAGCAGATTCGTCGGGAGAACGAATGGGCAGAGGATCGGTAAATGCTTAGGATTCAATCAGAGCCTTGTGAATACCTGGATTTCCAGCTTGCAACTCGATACGAAGCTGGACCAGCGGATTTCGCCGGCCTGCCTGGCAATGCCATTCGGGCGTTGGGTTAATTTGTTTGAGGGGTATCATGCGTATACTGCAGAAGTGTTTCTAGAAAAAAATTATCCTCAACTCAGAGGTCAGATGAAAAATGGTCTTTGTGCTTAAACTGAGAGTGATGTACCGTTAGTTACTTATAGGACCGAGTTTGGCCAGAGTCCTGTCGCTGAAAAACGCTACAATAGTTGCTTATTCCGAATGTGATCCAGCGTGAGACCATCCAGACTTGGACCCGAAGTCATCCATTAATCATGAAGCCTGGCACATCCATACACTGTATTACGCCTCTTATCTGGAGAAACGAGATGAAAAGTGTGCACAAAGCCAACAAGCTAATGATAGTTCAGTGCTAATGTCTAAGCCTGCCACCGAAAACTCGTAGCATTTCACCATCATCAGCCTGTTAGCTTTGCGCGCAACGTAATAACGGACATCTCAAGTTCCACCTTTATATTCTTCCAAAATGCCTTTCCTACAAGAGACAAGGCTTTCTTCCGGAACATTCCCTCCCCGGAATCCAATCTCGACAAAGGTGAAAAAAGTGAGCGACACACCCAAGCCATCGAGTCTTATCTTTCTTGTCTCGCGGGGAGAAACATAGCTCATGTTCAATCTTGTTCTTGTCTTTTGAGATACAAACAGGAGTACAGCTACATGTATCATACGAAGGGACTCAATGAAGGCAGGATTGAGGATCGTGATGTTGCTTGACCAAGTCGCCGTACCATCCATAGGAACTGGCTCCGGGAGGGCACGTCTTTTGAGAGGCTTAGGCATGCTCAGAGAAAAGAGGCACCTGATGTGTACACGGAAATGAAGGGAGAAGCGTGTCCGTGGAGTTTTCTATCAAGCAGAGGCGTCGTGATAACATGATGTGCTGCAAGATCGTTTTGCCAGTTCTCGTTCTTCCAAGTTCCCACTAACGGCAGAGAACTGGAAGAGGGACACTTCGAGTACTCAACTCTCTATTCGTTTCAACGTATTGAATATTGACATCTGTGAGGTCAGTGAATACATATCTGGTGTTTCCCAGTGTTTCTCGTGGTTCGAACAAGGTGTTTACAGTTCACGATAACAGGCTATGCCCGCACCAGCAACAGCCCAAGGAGGGATTGTTCCGCCATGTTTGGCGCCCAAGTTACATACAGGCAGATGCCCTAGGAGGGCTTGCCGGACATCTTCTCTATTCTGTCTTCACATCTATATCCCCAGTGACTGCCACTCAATGGTGTCGCAACGCAACCCTCACTACGAGACGGGAGTGGCACGAGGCACAAAAAGAAACCAGAGAGAAACAGGGAGCATATTCGAGACAGGATTCTCTCCCTGTGCTAGACTTTCATCTACCATTTCACTTGGTGTAGTCGCTTGTTGTAGAGGTACTAGTCATTAGATTGGCTTTGGCCTATCTATCTAGCATAGCTTCAATAAAAAAAGAACATGACGTGTTTCCTCTTCGCGAAGAAACACTCCAAGCAGCGCACCAACGTCCCTAGTAATTTCCACACAAGTTTTCATCCATCATCGCTGAAAAGCCAAGACCATTGTTGTAGTGGACCGTTTTCGACAACAATCCCATATGCGAAAGTGAGGTTCGAGAGGCGAATTGCTTAGATGTTGAGGCGAGTCTTTCTCCAGTGCCTTCTCTTGGCGTTGTAGCTGCATCAATGTTAGCGACAAATATTCATGTGCGAGCCACCAAAACCAGGCCATGTGAATTTTTGAAATATATATTGCCCATCCAGACGAATGCAGAACTGGCTGACATTCGGATCGAAGACTTGGAGTGGATGACATTTGCGGTCGTTCTGGGAAGAGCGAAGACAGATCGTTGCATACCGGATGGGGTTGTTGGTTCGGAGTCTAATCCAGCCGGGCACAGGGCGGTTTTGCTTGCCCGCCTTGGCCATCTTCTGCTTGGTTCGGAAAGACTTGTGGCTCTATAGATTGGCGCAAAAACATCAAGAAAAGTCAGTCCATGATTTTTCCTCGTAGCTGACATGTCGGGCGGATTAGGAAGTAGGGAATTTTTCAGCCGCCCACAGCATGAGAATTGTGGTTCGAGTTGGAGAATGGAAGCGACGAATCTCGTAACGAAGTCATTGTTCTCATGGCGTAGGCGGCATTTCGTGAACGGGACGGCGTACCGGCATCTTGATTGATGTTGCGTGTCGAGTCGTCTAATGAGGATGAAGGTCGTGAAGATGGACACCACAAGGATTTTTGACCCGCATAGAGGGCGTAAAACCCTTAGCGAAAATGACAAGACATGTGTGTGTGTGTGTGGCTTGTGGGCCGTGGCTGATGCGATGGAAGCCTTGATGCCTGAGGTCTTCTCTTATTCGTGGCTTTGCCGATCTCTGGACAGTGGAATGCAACATCGCTGACTAACTTGAATCTGCAGCCAAGCAAGCTTGGACCCAAGTACCTAGAGTAGTCGTCGAAATTATTGGTCCATACCAAGTCTAGCAAGATCGAGAGGGCACTCCAGTCTGCATGAGGTTCTAGGATAGGAGACGCATTGCAATGAACTCTCGCCCAATTAATGATCTAACCATTTTCTGCTCGACACCCCGATCATCGTGACTAGAGCTTATTACACCGAAGAGTAGCTTTCAACCTGCCCCGTCTTCCTCTATTCTGCGTTCTCTTTCCGTAAAGCTCATCTGCACTACTCTTTTCTGGCGATCCTTACTTACCTTTCCTCTTCGACCGCATCCAACCAGGCGGGCCACGTGTATATTCCTTGAAGCAGACATCAGTGACCCTCAGCTCCTACGCTTTGGGAGGTAGTAGGCTTCTTGATTCATCTTTCATCCTCGTTCGATTGCCGTTATTTGTACATCACCTCGGCGATTCCTCACAACTCGCGACCATGGGTGCTGGAATGTCATGGTTGTCAAATCTTCTTTGGGCGAAGAAGGAGATCAGAATACTGATCCTGGGACTTGTGCGTGTTGCGTGCTGCGTGTAGACCGGGAGTTACCTGCGAAGAGACTCTATCGCTAATTAGGGTGGAATTGATAGGATAATGCTGGAAAAACGACTCTGCTGTACAGGTTAAAGGTGAGGTCATACAGAGAACTCGTGCCACAATCCCGAAGGCTGATAGGGAAGCTGACCTTTTGGCACTTTAGATCGGCGAGGTTGTCACAACAATACCAACTATTGGTTTCAATGTCGAATCGGTCACGTACAAAAACTTGAACTTCAACGTCTGGGTATGCGCCTGACCTTGTTTTCGCGGAAAAGGGAACCCGCGCGAGGGAAAATCTGGAAGAACACTTACCTAACGAATTAAAACTCAGGACTTGGGCGGCCAAACGAGCATTCGACCATACTGGCGGTGTTACTATGCAAACACTGCAGCTGTAATATTCGTCGTCGACTCGACCGATATCGAACGATTACAGACGGCGTCTGAGGAACTAGCAGCGATGCTGAATGAGGAGGAGCTCAAGGACGCGGCGTTGTTAGTATTTGCCAATAAGCAGGATCAGCCCGGCGCAAAGGGCGCAGGCGAAATCTCAGAAGCACTGCGCTTGGGTGAGCTGCGCGACCGAAACTGGAGCATTATGGCGTGCTCTGCCGTTGACGGCAGCGGCATTAATGAGGGCATGGACTGGTTGGTGGTAAGTTGCGCATCCGGTTTACCTTGCTTGGCGCAAGGCTCGCGTATGCGTCACAACATGCTGACTATTCTCCCTGTCACAGCAAACCGTCAACCAAGAGTAGAGCGTCGCATTATCAAGTCTTCTTATATCATTGAGCGCCTCTTTTCACTTGATATTGAGCTCTTTTCACACTCCCCCTTTCACTGTCACTCAATATGCAACATTCCAAAGTACAATGACGTGATGAAGAAGGCAACCTTCACGGTTTCGTCTTATGATAGTAAACAGCAGCACAGATATGACAGGAGCGGTAGCACTCGACATCTCATGCAGAGAGACTTGAGAGGGAGACCATTTCGCCTCCTCTCCTTGCCAGGAGGAAAAGCAAGGAGGTCGAAATGAGCTTGGGCCAGATGCCGCCTGCGAAGAAAAGAGGCAGTACAATTACTAGTACGATATTTTAATTAGAGGGGTTGGATTAGGGGGGTTTGTCGTTTCTGAGCTTTTTCATAGAAGGATTGCGCGTTCACCTGGTGAGTGAATAGTATCAACATCCTAGAGCTGATATTCACAGGCCGCATGTCACAATACAACACCAAACAATTCTTGATATTGAAATTTTGTGGCCATGGGATTATCTGTCATAACATAATCAAAATTCTAGAGGGTTCTCAAGCGAAACGCCTAAATGAGCCATGGGCTCAACATATTCCTCGCCGCAGCTTCGTCATACTTCGTCATACATTAAAACGAAGATGACTTCAGAAAAGCATTCCCATTCATTGACCGCGAAAGCTATTCCAGGTGCTATCTAGGTGAACGACGAGCATGCGAATCTACTGCACGTACTATTGGCATTCCGGCGACCGTCGCTCCCAATTCCGCAGTCCACATCAAGGCACGGCGATTTCGATTTGAGCCCAGCTCCCTCTGTCTGTGTCTTGCTCTCTACATATGGCGAGGATGTCAACTTGCTAGACAGCATGTTTTCTGTGCCCGCAATCTATCACAAATGCTCAAGCATTGGAAAGCTTTGTGCCGCATTTGCGGCAGTCCATGCGAACCGAGAACAGAAAAGTGGCGGCAAAGCCATGATATAGCTCTCCTCTGGCATTACTAGCAATTAACGGCGATGGAATGGACAGCGAGCGCACGCCGATTTCGGCGAATACGGGAAGACGTCGGACTGCACACGTCACTGTCTGCGGCCATGCCTCTTCCACGTCGACAATGGTTCAAGGCATCAACCACCTGGAAATGCGGCTTGGCGCACCTTCGCCCGGCATGTTTTCGTTCCATAACTTGTCCGGCTTCTGATAAAAGTCGTAGTCATCAACTACTACCTTCTGCTTCCATCGACCATGAATACAACGTCCAGTGCCCGCCTTTGTGAACCGATATATGACCTGTTACCTGAGGGAGACCCCGTATGACGAACTGTTTTCCGCGAACGATCGATATTAAGCTTGACAGGATACATTACTTGATACGGCCGAACGGTGCGTTATTTCTCTAATGTCTGGGCGCGGTGATGGAAAACTCCAAAGGCAACAGATGTGTTCAGACAAATACAAGGTCTACGTTGGTCGCACTTCCGAGTCCAGTCACATGAGAGTGCGCAATGCGCAACCATCATCGACGCGGCTTGTCTGCTTGCTGTCTGTATGCAGGTGATTCAACTCGGGTAGGTATATTCTTTCCTAAGTGGCTGCAAGGACTTGGCTTTTTTAGGAGGTACTTGTTCCTCCGCACACAGGGTTGCAATACGTTTTGTGACTGATTGTGTTTGTATTCATTTCGTTCCTAAAACATGACTATAATCCTTCTCGTTTTTCTGCCATCCCGTCCTTCCTTTCTCGTCTTCCTATCTTTTCTTGTCTTTCTTCATTTTTCACGGCGAAGGCAACCAGGTCAACAGCATCCGAGACCTGAGCTTCTGTCGACGAAGTTCTTCAGAAGTTAATTGAATACCTCGAGTACTGTATGCACAGCGTCATTTCTCGAGAAACCCGGACCTGCTCTGCAAGCAGGATTTCATCTTCCAGTACAAGGTGAAGGTTGCACTACGAGGGTGACGATTGGCGGTCTGAATGTGGACGATCCTTTCATTGCTGGTGTCAGATCGGGGGCAAATCGATTGCAACGTTTGGCAACACGCGGAGCAGATCACGCTTATTACGGTCAGTCTTTCTCACGAAGTTTACGAAGGAGACATTATGACATGACAATACGCTCTCTCTACACCTGATTAATACACATGCCCCTGGATGCACAAACCAGTCCTCATATCCGTCAAGGAATGGAGCTAGAAAGGATTCATCGCACGCGAATATGGAGAAACCAACATTGCGTTAATGCGCTCGGCCGCAGGGAAGGCATCCTGCCCCTCACGGTCCGGATTTTCAAATCCATTAGTGCTCGACCGCAGACTCAGTTCCAGGACGATATTTATGCAGTCCAGCGCCCCGGAGTGGGAGGACCCAGATCAAGATCGGTCCATTGGTTCTTGGATCGAATCTGCAACGCCATGTCGGGGTAGCAGAACACGCCGTTCTGCCATGAAATTGGAACATCTGGCGGCGGGACCTCCTCCAGTGCGGTAGCCGTAACACGAGGCCATCATTAGCATTCACAAACATAATGTTGCGCCTTATTGCCGTTGGCTGCCACGAGCGGTATGGCCCATCATGCAGGGCTCAACGATAGTCATCTCGCAGAGCGCTGATGACGACTGTACAAACTCAGCAAGTCACCAGGACGTCCGAATCTTTCTCATATCCTACCAATCTCACTCTGTCGGAAAAGGATTGAAGAGTTTGGAAGTCCTGGGGCGCTATGCCACCGTCGGCCCATTTGCAGCACCGAATGACTGCAGCCTCGATCTCCTCGCTCAACAATCGTTGGTCGTCCACTGCTCTGCCGTAGACGCCTCTTATCCGCTTCAGTGTGCTCATTCAGACTTCATGCACATAGATCGATCTGTGCCGCATGAGTATGTCCATTATTATACTCTGAGAAAGCTGGAAAAATGACGTCCCGGCGGCTAGTGACCGCGAAATCGAGGAGAGGTAGTCACAGGTTTGGAGCAGCACATCCGATGCCGCACCAATCCTTACAGCGTTGCTGGATACATTTGCTCACAAGTTAGGCACAGCGAACACCACATCACCGCCGCGCCATGGAAGCCCAGCAACGCCCACTTAGTCGCCTTATCCGCGCCAACGCAAAGCGCCTCGTAGAAAGTAATCAGACGTACGTCTTGCTCTGTGCCGAGGACCACAGTCGGATGGATCGGCCTGTCTTCGAAGCCATATCCAATGGGATCTGCGCAACCACTACAACAGTGCCAGAAAACCCGCTTCCCATGAGTAAACCCTTCACACGATCGACCGTCAAGACGAAGAAGGCCGAGAGCTTGCCTACAGCGATATACCACTTCCGTCTGATCAGTGTCGACTGGGTGTAACTTCCGCTCGAAAGAGGAGACGCCTTCTAGGATGCATCTACGTCCGAGGAACGGATTTACGAGTGCTGTGACAAGGGCCAATTTTTGGGGCCTGGAGCTGATGAATGTCAATTCAGAACGCAATAATCGACTGTGGCTCTACAAGGATCTCTAGAGGTGTGTGTGTTCTCCCTTTGAGTCTTGGGGAAGGCCTGCGATGATATATGTAATATACATGGACGCCATGTGTCCTCCTGTCTATCCCCGGCTAATCGCCTGAATAGTCCGAAAGTCTTTGTGCTTCTGACTCCTGAGTCCTATTACATGACTACTAAAATATATGGCCACACCACTCGTATTCCACTCCGACTTCGACGATTACCGCGGCAACTCACTTCAACACATTCATTTCGGCTTCTTGGCCGAGAAATGGTCTGGCAGTCTTTTCAGCAGAAGTGATGATCTTCTTCCCGGTTCCCTCTGACTCGGAGTACGGAGTGGTCTAGAATGTGCTGGTCAACGCTGTGCCGGCAAACGCCGCGGTCCTGACGTCGGACGAGCACCGAATGCACGTTGTCATCGGCGGGAATAAAATGTTCCAGGGGTGGTGACAAGTGCCGACGGGGCGGCGGATCTGTCAACGACGTTAACAACGACCGGCAAGTCGCCCATCTCTATCAAATGAGTCTGCTCTATGATGCCGAACAACTGGTAGCGGCAGATTCAACTTCAACACCATCAGGCACCATGAGCTTCTCTACTCCGGACTGTGATTAATTTCGGATCTCTTTTTCTCATTTTCCCTCCGTACGAATACGTTAAATCTTGCGGCCCTCCCGATTTGCCGATGGGTTTCGGATTCATAAGCCTGTGAGTCGCTCCCCCAATCACGGGTCTTCAGTCGCTGATATATCTCGCGCATGATGAAGTCCCACACCTTCAGTGCCGTTATGGGTTCGAGAGGCGGAGTCGCACCTGTCGCTGGTCTCATCTGGTACAACAACAAAACAAGTGGGATATTTTTATCGCCATTTCACCCAAGACTGTTCGAAAACATCTAAGGCATCCTCAGGGCTTCTCATACAAGAGAAAAGACACTGGCATAAGCTCCTTGTTCATTTCTTCTACTCCCCACCACCTACTTATACGACGCGCAAACTTCGAATATCACGCCCAGTGAGTCTGCTGTAATAAGACCATCTTCTAGTTCCGTAGTACGGCCTTCTGGAAGAAAAAAGCCTGGCGAATCAGCCAACCAAAAACGGACAGTTCTCACCAAATGCATTACGCTCCTGTGGTCCTTCTACCAACAGAGCTCAAGAGCGAAGCGGACTTCCAAGTTCCGCTTGGTACCTTTGGCGACGCTATCAGCAGCAGAAGAGGCGTCCTCCTTGCTATCCGGAAAGGCGGTAACACTTTCAGCGAGATTTGCGTCATCAGCCGTGATGAATGCACCAGCCCTAAATGTTGAAGGCATCGTCGGCTCATGGATGGTCATGTGCTCTTGGAAGCGCCGAATCATTTCTTGGCGTGTCATGCCGGCCGGCGGCCTCATCTCTTCCTGTCTGGACTCTGCATGAAAATGGGAGTCTAGTTTGTCAATATCTTTGCTACAGCGGCTATAAAGTCTTCTGTGATTAGATTAAATCGAGTGAACTCTGCGACACCCACTTTTGCTGCTTCGCCGGCCGCCTCTTCATAATTCCGCCCGCCACGGCTCCCATTGGTTTGGGGACTCTCATCGGCGACGTGTGAATCGTCGACTGCCATAAGAAATCGCCGTCCGATTGGGCAACGTGCGCCTCGCGGAAAATACCAGGTCCAGCAAGTCGCTTCTTATCTTCCTGGGCATTCGTAAAGGATGGCTCCTACATGTGCCAACTTCTGCTCGAGCGAGGAGTCGATCGTGATGCCATGGCCTATGATATTCATGTCCAACTTTGGCGGCCGGTAGTTGCGCATTTCGTTAAAACTCGAGCCTGCACTTGGTGGCTGCGGAACGGACAACAGATCGTGGCTAGTGGCGCTGTTTCTATCAACTGATGAGGAATTGTTCTCAGCATGCGGAAAGCGGCGAATCGAATGTGATGGAACTTACAAGATTCTCATCAAATCCAAATGCCCGAACGAAGGATATACTTGGCGGGTCGTCTTTGAAGGCCCGGATAACTGAGGAGCGCATCATGACCACTTGGAATCGGCAGTGTATCTGTTTGAGTCGAGAGCATGTCATACCTGTCTTAGGATATAGCTCATATTTTGTTGCCACCCCATGACCATTGACTCCCCACCTCAACTCGGCGTTAGTTGCTTCTAAAGCCTTCTATACACCGTTGACACCATCCTCTAAGCACCCGACCAGATTGGTAAGAGCCAGTCTTGCCGGGCCCGGGGTGGCGAGGAGGCGAGGAGGGGTGAGCGGAAATATTGAGCAGCCGCATCGAGGTACAGTGACGTATATGCTGCCATCAATGGATTCAGTGGACAGACCGACACTTCACTCGCGGCTATGGGAGCCCAGGGCAGCGCCTGCAAAGATACAGGCTGCGTCCACATGCTGTTGCCAGCAAGGAATGGGAACAGCGGAGGCTGAAGAACAAGATCGACAGCGCGAGGAAAATAAGGAGGCAGCAAAGGCTTCATGAGGTCCGTAAGATGAAGCTTGACCTCCTCACTCCTGCCCTCCAGCAGCTCGCCACTGCCTTCTTCTTCCAGGCCCTCCAGAGCCCGTACCTGGGTCTGGAAGACAAATTTGTTAATGGCCTGGATGAAATCTTTGTGCAGCTCCGTGCACTGCTGCTCCTTTCCAGACCACTCATAAGTGTTCGCCTTGGCATTGGCGCAATGGATATCGTGGTGATATCGGACCAGAGCATCAATGGAATCCCCAGTGAGCTTAAAGGCGACTTCGTGGCGATGAATCATGTCTACATGGACAACGTAGGCTTCCACGTGGAGGATCTGATGGCTGCTGAAGATGCTTCCGGACAGCTCTGTGGGCGAATCAGCCTCGACACGAGTCACACGACCAGGCAGCATAAGTGAGGCCAGGCTCCAGATGGCGCTTGCAGAAGACAACGTCTCACTCAGATATTTCTGGTGCTGAGATACATTGTTCAGTGCGCGCCTGGTGCTGCTGATGCGTCTCAAAACGCGTGTAAGCCAAGGGTGGACCCTGTCCATGACCACAGTAACGAAGGACGCCCTCGGCGCAAAAGCGGCGGCAGAAGCCGGAAGAATGCGGACCGGCATCTTTTGGCAGAGGATCTTCAGGAAAATGCTAGAATGGGAGGATAAGATGGTCGGGGATTATGGCCAGGTGGACTTGCGGGGAGGGTGTGTTAACACGAATGGCCCTGATCGTGTGAACCCAGGGGGAAGACAATGTCGAAGGATGACAATTGTTCACTCTGGATTGCGTGGGAGAGCAAATTCCTCGTATGATAGCCAGGGGTAGCACTCAGACAACAGTGCGCAGATCACGATCCCAATGCCGGTGTTCAATAAATGAAGATTTTTTTTTAAAAAAACGGGTTTAATGAGTGCCACGGGCCCGAGTCAGGGCTGTTGTTGAAAGACACACGCGTCGAAGGAAGGCTGAAAGAGCTGAGCGTCCTCGGCCGAAGAAAATGAGTGTAAAGGCGCCGTGTGGGTGAAATGAGAAAAAGGAAGCCGATGCAAAGAGTCGAGGGGGCGATCGGGGTAGATTTATACATAAGTCGGGCAGAGCAAATTACACAAGTACATATTATCAGACTCTATGGTGCAGACGAGACACCTACCATACCTGCCATACTTATCGAGTTTGAATGATACCTGTAACCTACGCTTACAACAAAGTTGACGGCTCACGGCTCACGGCTGGGCGGGCCGTACAACTGAAGCCGTGTTGCTGCAGGAAATCCAGTGACACCATCCACATGCAGCGAGCGACTGGCCCCACTCAAGAGTCAAACGGTAAACCCCATGCATGATGCTCCTGCTCCGAGCTCGCCGCTCGGGAGTCGTCGGGAGTCGGGAGTCGGGACAAGACAAGATCCACCAGTCAGGCCCTACCTATAAAGCGGGGCTCTATGCGACCCCTCACGAATCCACGATCTTGTTACCGCGATCTACACGATCTGCCATCACCATTCACTTTTCGTCACCTTCAGTCCCTCATCTTCTTTCCCCTCTCCTGCCACATGTACCAGCGGCCTTGCTACTGTCACTTGTATCCACTGCGACGCGTTTCTCACATCAACGCCTAAGTTATAACCCATCATGGGCATGCTGTGCCGCGACACTTCTCAACCTTCGCCGATCTGCTCCCAGGAAATCCCCGTACGCAGTGTCAAAAAGAGTCGTAGTGTGTCAGAAACGGCTGCGTGCGATGTTACTATGCACGAATCTAGACATGCGTTTTGATTGCCTAGCTAATGCTGCGTCGCAAGCACCATGCTGCCTTTTGGGGGGGGGGGGGGGTTTTGGGGTATTTCTCGAGCGGTCACCGGCGGTGGCATGGGATATCTTGGTCAGAGACTTCGGGCGTAGCAGGGAGCGCGCCCGCCTTTCATTCGTCTACCTATCTGACAAGTATCTCGCGCTCCGTCTTGAAGATAGGTTGACTGAAGTCTCTGATGTGCGAAGCGGCAAGTGCCAGCCGATGGGGTCAAGAATGAGTGTCAAGTCAAGTGCGTCGATGAAGTCATTTTCGGTTTCAAGGCAGAACAATAAAGTACAGCCGGCCACCACGGGTGAAATTCCTGACCGGTGAACAACGCCCACGGGTCATGTGGCTGTTTCTGCAAACGAGGCTGCATTTCCCTCTGCTGGACCCTTGGAACACTGGAGAGGATAGGCTGGGGAAACAATACAGTCGTACGGAGAGGAGTTGTTTGTTAAATAAGCAGCTAATGTGTGTGCCGTAACATGCCTTTTTTGGGGTTTGTGCAAACACTAATGCTTGATATCGAAGCACTCGATAGCCACCACAGACAGCTACGTCACCAATTGCGGTCGTGGTCAGGACAATAGAACCTTGGACGAATCTGACCCTGAGTCTATGTACATACTTGGTATTTCGCATTTGCGCTCTTTGCGCCAAACTTGTGATGACAATGAGCAGTCAGATCGTTACACACGTGCTATCGCAAAGAAAAAGAAGTCGCCGAGGGTAGTACACACTGATTTACTGAACAAGTCGTTGCGGCTTTGCCCGCTGCATGTGGATCCCGCCTCGTGGCGCCTCAGTGACGTGTCGGACTGTCTCAGACAGACACAACGTACAACGTCGTTTCGGCTTTGTAGCGTGACCGTGTCAGGAGTCAGGACGCTCACGTCAGTCTTGTACTTGCCAATCCTCGTACTCGACTTCAAAGTTTTGCACACCTTTCTCATGAAAGAAGAGATCCCATGCGTCAAGACGGCGCTTCTGTCACCTCTCACGACTAGCAGAGTCAGACTGCAGTTACAAGCACACCCGAGAGGACGTGACGAGGCGACAAAACCCGCCCGCTTGGCGGCTATGCCCTATGGGGGGAGTAGTATGCACAACCTGGCGCATCATGAAACGATGTAAGTCGTACTCTGGTCGGACACACAGGCGTAGTTGTGCAAGGGTTAGGTAGTCTATCGATGTCTGCGCAAGAGTACACAATCTACATGCTATTCTACTGGCAGGACAGGACATACAGGACATGATTGACTCTCGCAGAGGGTATTGTTCGTAGTCGACACTGTGTCATGTTTTTCATCCATAACTGTACTGTTAACATAAATCCCATTACTTCATGTAGCACTACCTATATAGTAACAAAACGAGACATGACACACATCATGAGCGGATCGTCCAGCGAGTTCCTAACAACACATCATAAAGTTACACGCAAACAAGTCCCAGCCTCGTTCAGATTGTAGAGTTGACCGAGCCTACGAGCTCAAATCTGCAGCCACGCCCCTGCTAATCCAGTCCGCCAACGCCATAGCCGTCACCATGGGATTCACACCACTCGCGCTGGGAAAGACACTCGCATCCGCCACATATAGCCCGCTCGTGCCCCAGACCCTGCCCTGCATGTCCACCACGCCCGACTCCTCATCGGCGCTCATGCGGCACGAGCCCATCTGATGCGCCGACACGCACATAGCCGTCGGGGGCTTATTGTCCGCCCTGCGCAACCTCTTGATCCAGGCCGCAAAATCTGGGTCCGTGAACTCGGGATCTGTGCCGGGCTGGTGCTCGGCTTGTCGCTTGCCGCCGTCCCGGGCCACGAAGGGGGCTAGGCCGGCGAGGTGGGCTCTGATCTCGGTCGCCCGGGCGACGTAGCAGATTTTGGTGAGCGCAATGACACCCTCGAGGGTGTGTTCCCGGTCAAAATCGGACATGTCGTACTGGATGCGGGGGGTTCCGTGGACGGGATCTGGGTAGACGCGGCCGGTGTCGCGGTCGCGGGTCAGGGAGATGTAGGTCCCGATGTGGCGGTACTTGAGGGCGAGAATTTTGGCGTCGAGGCCGTCGCGCCAGGATTGCAGGCTAAACGTTGTGTATGGCTGGGGGTGTTGGTGTTAGCTGCGAGTTGCCAGTTTTTGGGGGGCTGACCGTGGTTCAGATGGGGGTATGTATGAACAAGAAAGGGGAAATAACATGAAGAAAATACACGACTAATCCACGACCAATGGATTCTGGAATAAGGGGATAAGGAGACTATCGTGGAAATCCTTTTCAGGAGAAGATATAAATATAAGGGGGAATTCAACAGCGCAAGACTCACCACATTGCACGTCGGCTCCAGCTTGACGCCGTGCCCGTGTCCGTCTAGATTCTCAAACTCGTTGACGTAGGAGGTGATGATTCCGCCCTCCCAGGAGGTCATGTCGGTCTTGCCGAACACGCCGGAGACGAAGTTGGTGGGATGGAGGTGGAGATGGCGGCCGACGTTGGGGTTCTGTATGGTGTAAGTAGTGTGTTTATGTGAGTGTGTAGTGTGTAAGTAAGAGTGAGTGAGTGAGTGTGTAGGTAAGTGAGAGTGAGTGAGCATATGTGGATGAGTGAGTGTGTAAGTCTCAGTGAGTGAAAGAAGAGTGTGAATAGTGTCAACATCTGCCGTAAAGAATATCTCACCTTGACACCACTCTTGGCCAAAAGAACAGGACTCCACATCGATCCCGCCGCCAAAATAACCCTCTTGGCCCTCACAAAGACCCTCCTCTGCGTCCTCTCGTCCATCTTCCCATGCAAAGTCCCCCCCTCCCCCCTCCCCGTCCACAAACCCTCCACGCCGATGGCAGTCTTCCCATCCTCCCCAAACACCACCCTCTCCACCGCGAAACCCTCCATAAACTCCGCTCCCGCCTCTCCCGCCGCCGGCAACCACGACGTCGCCGGCCCCCTCTTGTCCGCCGAATTGCACCCCAAATGACACCTCCCGCAGTAATGCTCCCTCCCCGCCGTATTCTGCTCCACAGCACCTCCCTTCCACCGCAACACCTCCAGAGCATCCATCAATGCCTGATTCCGCGCATTATGCCTCAACCCAGCTTTACTCGCCCCTATAAACTCCCACACCCGATCCATGCAGCCATCAAACTCTGCCGACGCAAACAGCGGTAGTCCCCTCGAGGCCCATTCATCGCGTACATAGTCCTGTAATCGGAAACAAACACTCCAATTTACAGTCCCGCCGCCACCCCAGGAGGCACCGCAGACGACGCCCGTGCTGGCAGAGTCGCTGGTCAAAACGCCCCCTCCTTCGTAGAGGTAGTGTGTGGCGGATTCCTGGGTCATGGGCAGTTGCGAGGGCGGGAAGTAATAGCCCTTGTCGACGACGAGGACTTTGTGGCCTGCTTCGGAGAGGGTCTTTGCGGAGACGCCGCCGCCGCAGCCGGAGCCGACGATGAGGACATCTGTGGAGAGTTCGTAGGGGTCATCATTCCGCCCTGGGGGGATTTGTATGAATTTGTACGGGTAGCTTTCTGTGTTTTTCCAGTCAGAGGGTATGTCGGAGTAGCCGGAGATGTCTTGCAAGAAGCGGCTGTGGAGCGAGTTTGCTTTTTGGGCCATCTGGACGAGGGATTTGGCGAGGGTGCGCAGGGCGGGGAGGGGGGACGAGGCCCAGGATTGGAGAATGGCTTGTCGGATGGGCGTTGGTTGGGAGGTGATGGGTGTCCAGTACCCGGTGAGGAGCATGCTGCCCACGTGGCTTCTATGAGGGGATTAGCAAGTTGTTTTGTGAAGGGGTGTACAAATTTGAAAGCGGTTGTCAGGGGCTCGTGATAAAAGAAAGATTAGAGGGTCGAAGCCGTATCAAGCCCGCAAGAACACAACAACACACCAAATCATTCCTCGGCGCTCGCGAAGAACAGGAGAAAAAAAGACAACTCACCCCAACACGTCCATCACAACAGCCAACTTCCCCCTCTGCGGCACCCCCATCAAACTCCTCACACAATCCCCCCGAAACGCCTCCCCCCCCGCCGGCCGATCCTCCAAAAACGCCCTCACGCACTCCCTCCTCCGTACCTTGTCTGCCTTTTCGTCTTCAATGTCCTTCTCACCCACCTCCTCTCGCTTCTCCTTTCCGTCCCCCGTTCCCGAAAAAGGCCCCTCCCCACAGCACTCCTCCACCAGAGCCTCAAACTCCTCCTCCGGAAGAACAATACTCCCCCCTTGTTCATCCTTGGACGTAGAATCCAGCAACAGCGGCGACAGTGACGCAGCGGATTTAATCGACGGGAGCACCCCATCCAGCAGCGCAAACAGAGTCTCCCATTGCGCAGGCCGCATAAAGTCCCGGGGCGGCACGTCAGGTATAGGAATGGCGGGAGGGCCAGCTAGGGGAGCCATTGGGGCGGCTAGAGGTGCGACCATGAGGACGGGTTACGAGGGGAGGGAGGATGGAAACAAGTCGGTTGGTCGGAAACGTGGACGGAAACGAAACGAAACGAGCGGAGAATGGAAACGAGGTTCGGAGTCGTGGTGAAAAGTAGGTAGGTAAACCGTAAAGTGTAGATCTTCACGAAAAGTGGTGGCGACAAACAGATTAAATAGCTTAAAGATGAGGAGTCATAGACAACGAGCGAGAGAATAAAAATAGAGGCAAGAGGAATATGGATTAGACAGAGGATTAGAAAATAGGAATAGGTAGGATGAGGAAGAGCATAAGGAATGAGGTCAGTCAGCCAGGTTTCATTATGCGAATGTGACCCCTCCAAGACGGGAGACGGGACGGCGGGGCTTGGACCGGGGCTCGTGCGCGTATTCAGTGGAGACAAAGTCCGCTGATCAGCAGCAAGGGCCTTCGATGTTGCCCCGGCTCCCCGGCCTGCCCGTTTCCCCGCTCCTTCATGATTGGTTCGCCACTCGGCACGTTCGACGCTTATCGAGCCGTGGGGCTATTCGGAGCTCAACTTCACGGCCATGCATGATGCCAGGCAGGGCAGGCATTCGGGTCTACCTATGTAGTACTCCGTAGGTAGCGGTACAAATATTCCCGACCGTCTGCTTCCCTGCAGCGGTGCAGCCACATCACCGTCTACCGGTATGTACTCCTCTGCTGACGCTACTCTGCTGCTCCCCCGTCTCTTCCCGCTTCCCGCTTATTCCTCGTTGACCCTCATACCCTCGTGCCCTCGTGACCCTCATGACAATGAAAACAACCTGAACGCCACCAGTCTATAACCCGACCCTCCAGCTCTGTGTCTCTGTAACTGTACACTCCCGCCTTTCCTAGACTTCGACTCCATCGTCTGCACACGCAGCGTGGCAGCTAGCTAGCTAATTGTACACATCCATAGTAAAAAAGGGAATTCGAAACCATAAGAGATTCCTAAGGAAGGAAGACAAAGGCCGGGGGAAGGTGCCGTGGTTCCCCAACGTACCCCGTGTCGTGACAGGTGATGTAAAGAAAGACAAGAACATACAAAAAAAAAACCACGCCTTACATCGAGGGTCGCACAAAAGGCCCGCAAGAGGCCATCATTATGTCATCGTCGTTGCGTGTGAGATTACGGTAGCCGTCAGCTTCTTCTGTGCCTTTGTCACCATGGACAGACCGTCCGTGTTCCGTCCAAAGAGGACCCGAGAAACCTTGTCGAGACCGCCATATGCAGCTCCTTTTACAAGAGATATCATGGCTGCGTAGCTGTGTGCAATGTGGTCACGCGTAGATTTACACACCATCCTGCAAGGCAATCGTCGCGACGCGTCGTTTGTAGGCGTAAACTCGTTGTCACAGAACCCCTTCCCTCCGCTGGGCCTATTGGCCGACTGTCGTGGAGTATTGGGCCATCAAGTGTAGACAATCAGGGAGTGCTGTCCGAGCTGGGAGAATTGGACACCTTATGTCTCCTGAAAAAGGGAAAGTCCTTCATCCTGAACCGGCTCGGCTTCTTCTTGAGCGTCTTTCCCTCTGCCCTGCCCAATGTATCCCCCTGTTGGCTCGAACCGTCGTCTGCCGACCCCCCGCAGCCGCTGCCATCGTGTAATATGGTCCCCGGAGAGTCGAGACTCGAGTTGCTTGGGGGCCGAGTGTGAATCTCCAGCCTGGGACCGCTCAGAACCCGCTCCATCGATTCTTTACTGACAATGCTAGTGCCTTGTGTGCTTGGAGAGAGGGCCATCTTCCCATTCGTGGCAGTTGTGGCTTGCGATTGCCAGTCTCCTGTAAACGCCCCGGACGTACTGCCGTCCGTCGTTTCGCTGCAGCGCTGTCGTACGAAATGCGTCGACGCCTTGCTCCCTCGACAATTAAAAGGGTCGCTGTCGGCCAATTCTCGTACGGCGTCGAATGAAAAAACAGTCCCTATCTGCACACTGCGAGGCAGCGCCTCCTCGGCATGCTGATCCGAGGCTGATGCTATTTCTTCTATAGTCCCGTCGGTTGCGCGTTTTTCATCACGTGTCTCGTTCAAAGTCGACTCCATAAACGCAAAGTTTTTCTCCGCGGCAGTCAGGTCGCTCTGCGATCCGCGCAATGCAGTGCCGTCATGAGATCCTCGTCGGAGACTCAACTCCCTTGCCGGCGTCTGCTTGGCCTTTTCCTCTCGCACCTTTTGCTCAAAGAGACCCTTGTTGAGATCGAGCTCCTCTACGGTGTACCGCATGGCGGGCATGATATTCGCCACACCTTGGAACAAGGGAATGGCGAACAAGTTCATGAAACCGAGTTGTGCGTTGGATAGAGACAAAAGGTCCTTTTTCGGTTGCGCAAGCAAAGATGACTTGATGTCTAGCTCTTCTTCCATAGCGGCTTGTCGGGAGAATTCCTCCGAAAGGATATGCATCCACCTCGATGCTGTATCATACTGCCGGGCCTGGACGTGAATGTTAGCGATGCGGACAACGCTTCTGGCGCCGTGTCACATTGACAGTGTGTCCTCGCCTGTTTTCCCCTCTTTGCATTATACAAGTTCAAGAGTTCGTACTTACCACGTTGCTGATATCTGCACATTTGATGAGCAGCGAACAAGCCAGAGTCTTGTACTCGTCCAGTTGTCGACCGCTCAACTCTTTGATTCCATGATTCTGCAGGCAATCTTGGATATCACCTAGCTTCTTCATGTAGTCAAAATGTAAGCCCATGTCCGTAGCCAGAATAGAGCTTATCATCAAGTGGCGCATTTTGCGGTCTTCAAAAGCAGACGGCCAGTGCCGTCGGAGAATCTGTTGATAGGCAGCACAGTGAAACGACTCCAGCACAGAGCGATCATTGTACAACTGCGCCAGGGGAGCGTTCAGAGTGGCCAGGAATCCATTATTGACTCCGGGATGACCAACGTCGTGGCCAATGGCGGTGATGAGCAATGTGAGGGCTTCAAAAGGTCTCAGCAATGACGCCATAGGAGACTCAACAGGTGGCGCCTCGTTTGCTTGCCCGATTGGATAAGATGGGAAGGCACCGATACGGATGAGAAAATTGAACGTGGCCTGCAACACATCCACCACGTGGCGAAAATTGTGATAGGGAACAAACGTATTGTAAGCGGCGCGACAAGCCACCAGAAAGCTAATAAGCTGGTCTGTTGTGAGGAGGCGTTAGCAAAAGATGAGATGTACGTGGTACAGAGGTGAGACATTTGCAGCCATACCTGCGGGAATGCGCCAAGGCTCCAGTTCGGGCACGGCCAAGGCATGCTCGAACATGATCAGAGCCGCGACCAGTAACTCGTCATCGGAGAAGGAGTGGGCACAAAAGTGCCATTGCCCTACGGACTCGGCAATTTCCGCTTGACGCTGGGGGGAAACAGAAAAACGTGCTCCCGAGATATGCGTCTCATGGCCGTCTAGGCGACAGATGCCGTTCATGAGCCCGGATACCATGGCTTCTCGCAAATACGCAAAGGGTTTCTGCTCACTGACGCCGACCCAAGAGCGTTTCCTGCCCTTGGTGACCTCAAGAATTGCTTGCTGTTCCTTGATGGCGTCTCTTTGTGCTTTATAGGCACGTATTTCTAGAGCCGTGATGCAAGACGAAGTCAGTGGGCTGAGCAGCACATCGACGGCACCGATATCCAAACAGATTCTCATCAATTGGCGACTGGCTGCCAGCAATGATTCTGACGTTGTAGGGGTCTCCGACATGCCGTCCGTCATTGGGTAGCTGACATTGGGCATGGCTATCTCGGGAGAACTGATGACGGGCACGGGAACGACAAGCTTTGAAGTGCTGCGAAGATGTGCCTCGGTGATGATCTTTTGCAGGAGACTCAAGCCGTAAAGGTCCTCATTCGGCGTGTGAAATATCTCAAAAGTCTGGGAGGCATTGAGGGTGGGAGACGTAGATCGGGATCCATTGTGTTGTTTTTGCAGCGGATCGTCAAATGGGGTATCTAGTAGAACCAACGTGGGCGTGAAATTGGTCATGGATCCGTCTTGCAGGTGAAAGAGAGTTGAAAGGCATGCAGCACCAGTGTTGCAAATGTAAACTGCAGTACGCAGAGATTAGTGGCCCAAAATCTTCATGTTCGCGCGGGTTAACAATCAAGGATGCGAAATGAATGTTCCTTTCGTTCTTGTCGTCCGTTTCTTCGCCCAGCATATTGCGAGCATCGAAGGCGACATTGACTGCAGTGCAAAATCCAGCAAGAACAGAGGCATCAAATAGACACAAAAACTCGGAGACATACCGGCACCAAATGCGTCGAGAAGTGGTTTGACCAAGTTCCGATCGTGTTCGTGTTTCCATCCCGACTGACTCGATTCGTGCACCACGTCTGCAGAGTCCGGGACGGCACGAATCAACGCATCCTTTTCAACCAAGCGATTGACATAGATGACGTTGCAGGAAAGACTATCCATTGTGGCCACGGCAAGCTGCCAGTCTCGCGACTGGAGCACGTTGACCACCCGGCAGGTGAACGGTGACTTTGAGCGACACGCCGGATCGAGGAATGGACAAGACTAGATTGGCAAGATTCAGGTGACCAAGGGACACCATGCAGCGGTCTACTGCGTAATGACGAAACTGCGTAGATCTGGCGATCAACAAGGCTCAAGGTCGCGCAAAGATGCGGACTGGCAGGCGTCGGTCGAGCGAGCGGTAGGCGAACAAGCAAGCGCACGAGGTCAGTCAGTCAAGAAACGAACCAGACTTGATTCGACATTCGGGCGCCAACTCGGCAAGATTGGGAGCAAGGATCGCCTTCAACTCCTCGGCGAGCCACAGTCGGGTGATAGGCTAGTCGAATTGGACAGACGAGACAAGCCGTCTGTGCCGAGGGTGTGAAGACTGTAGACTGTAGAGGATGGGGCACGCAAATTTGCGCCTCGTCGTGGGGTCCGTGGCACGGCAAAGGCGAAGGGGAGAATGGCCGCCCAAGAGGTTGAGCGTTGAAGGGGCAATGAAAAGGCGTAGAGCCAAGGAAGGAGAAGAGGAGAGGTCAAACGAGTGAAGGTATCGACGATGCAAGGAAACAATTATAAGAGAAGGAAGGAAGGGTGGGATTGCGTGGGGGAAAGGCGTCAGACAAGAGCAGCGACGAGGGCAAAAGTGTCGCATGTGGGGATGGGGATGATGGAGTTGAGAGGATCTAGAAGGACGAATGGAAGAAAGACGGGCGCGAGGGTTGCGACCGTTTCGGGGGGGGCAGGAGATGGATCCGCCCTCTCAGCTAGAGCCTAGGAGGTACCTAAGGTTAGCCTGTTTAGGACGGGAACCCAGATGTCCAGAATTCCAGAAGGCCACCAGTGCACTGCTGCATGTGCGCTGCAGCGCTGCAACAGCGTGCGTGCAGCGTGCAGCATGCAAAGAACAGGGGCTGCGGCGCCCGCGGACAGTGGACTGGCTTCAGAAGTTCAGAAGCTCAGTGGCTTGCGCATGCGCCAGAACGGGCACTAGGACCCACCTGCAGTCCCAGTGCGGCCAGAGCAGGCAGGCAGCGGACTTTCGCTGTATGTGTGTATGTACCTACCTATGTACTCGGTAGATACTAGAAAGGCAATGAACCAACTCGACGGAGGCTGGAGCACACCTACAGTACCTACATTATACATACCTGAGGCTACAAGCTACAACGCATTCCTGCTTCTGGAATCACGGAACCAACCAGGACAGGCATCCGGAGTCCCGGACCAGCACCCACCAGCAAGCAACGGCCGTGTCAGGGAACGACGATAACCAGGGCCCTTCGGAGCAAGATCGCAAAGAACGGGGCAATGGACGCCGCAGCCCACTTGTCCTTGCCACCAGAGCCTGTCACGAGCGCGGTGGCAAGCCGTAGCAAGGCGTGGCAAGGCGAACCCGAGACAGATCGGCTGCACTTCTGGCGCAAGATGCTAACCGACCCCTGCGGCCACAGGGGGGCGAAGCGAGCCCCCCAACCAAGCGGCATCAACTCCAGTCTCCAGACTCCAGAGGCCGTTTCCCCCCATTTCCCCCAGTCGAAGCGAAAAGGACGCTGTCACGCACCGTGCACGGGTAGATAAGCATGCTACCTAATAATGTAGGTACATACATACATAATCTCTGCTCTCTATGGACGGAGTACCTACTCCGTATGAGGTATGTATACATGCATGTAGGTACGGAGTACATACATAGGTATGTACATATGTATGTACATACTCCGTACTCCGTACTCCAGAATCGACCAACAACCCTGTGGCAGCCCCCCTGGCAGATCCCCCGCCCTCTCCTCCCACCGGCGACTAAGGCGCGCCCGGGTTTGGATCGTTTGGATCTTGGTCGGACTTCTCGTTCAAGCAGGCCAAAAGAGCATGGATGGCACAAGTGCGCCCGCAAGTTAAACCTCCTCCGAGCGAAATTCCGATACGAATTCCGTGCAAAAGACCTTTGTGGACTAGGCCCCACATATTCTCTGGGCCATCCGGCATGCAAGGCCCCATGTTACCCGCCTCGCTGGGCTACCTTTTTTTTTTCTAGAACATGTCATGGAAGTTGGAACGGAGCATCGACTGCGGGTTGCCTTGCCTGATTATGCGTTGTCTGCGTACTGCGCCTCCGTACCCACCACGGGACTTGGCCATTGAGCGCACAGCGTGGGTGGTATGGATGCAACAGGAAAAGAAGAAGAAGGGAAGAAGAAGAGAAGAAGAACAAATGGGGTCAGGATGTTATCTACTCCGTATGTGTACAGCCTCAGTGCGGAGTACAGGATCGGTATTGGTAGCCTCGGAATCCATGTACACACATCAGTCGTCGTCTATTGACTGTACAACGAGAAGTTATCAGGCGCCATTCATTGGGCTGGGTCAGCTCATCCTAGTAGCATCATGGATTCATCGCGATAAGGGAAAGGCACAAAAGAAAAAGAAAAAACAAAGACAAAGAAAAGAAGACAAAGAAGAGAAAGGCAAAAGGAGCAAAATCTAGTTATTCATGATCCTGGTAAATATTGGACTCTATTCGTAAATCACTCGCCGTCTGCACCTACATGTACCCCTTGGCCAAGGCAAACTCTAGCATTCATGTCATGTGATGCAAAGCAGAGAAAAAGAAGAAAAAAACGAACAAGACAAAGAGAAGATTCCCTGGAAGATAAACATGACATGCATACCCACTGAATCACGCTTCATCTCCGATCCCCTCGTTCCCAGCGCAACGCACGATAGGTTTCTACATTTCCTCCGTAACCAACAAGTTGGGCCAGCACAGGGCACCCATGACGGTCCCCCGCCCACTGGGCCAACATCATGCATCGAGGCCGCCGCTAGGTACATACATACATACATTGTCGCATGTTGTTTTTTGTTTTTTTTCTCTCTTCCTGTCAACTTGATAAATATTCTGCATGTATGATCTTGATTAGTGTCCCATTTGGACTGTACTGTTGAGAGAAACTGCTGCTCCCCTTTCGCTTGTTATTAATGGCTGTGCCGAATTTACTTCACTTATACATACAGTATGAGGTACATACATACATACATACATACCTGTAGCAACCGTCTCAGGCTCTCAGGCCACGCAGGGCACCCCATGGGCCATGGCGCCCCCTCATCCCGCCCACATCACATCGATGCATCAATACTCCGTACTTTGTTGGCCTACTTTAATTTTCTGTCAATTTCTATGTAGTGGTTCCCGTCCGGACTTGTACTTGTGACTCGGGAGTAGTATATAGGTACATATGTAGGTATGTACATACTGCGCTTTTGCTTGTTTCTCACATGACCTCGCGGACAGATCTTGACGTACAGGAACCATCTCAGAGCTTCCGGCCTCCATGGCCTATGGCGACCACCCCATCCCGCTCACAATACCTACCTATGCATCAAGATTCAAAAGCCATACCGGAGTCCAGGACTTTGTCTGCGACCTTTTACTTTTGTGACCAATTCGAAACTAGATACACTGCTTGTTTTTGAGAGGAATTTTGCTGTTTCTTTGCTTGTTTCCGATGACTTTGCCGAGTCAGTGCCGACTCAATTTGACTTGTGGGAACCCCGTCTCAGCGCATCCGGGGCACCCATGGGAAACAACCCCCCCTCCATCTCGCGCACATCATTCACACAAGGCCAACTCACAGTACCACTACAATGTCTATTGTACCTATTTTTCAGCTTTTGTTATTTTCGTAATGAGTTTAAAATTTCTGCATGTTTCCCGTCTGAATTTGAAGAGTACATAATGTGCTCTTTTACTTTGCTTGTTTTACATGATTCTACCGACCCCGACTTACAGCTAAGCCATCTCGTACCTACATACTTAACTGTGCCGGTACTACCTACACACGATTCACGAATCGTACTAAATGGTACGATACATACATATGCACGTTATAACTTACAAGGCAGTCGGGCACCCCTTCGGGCACCTCGGGCACCTCTCGAGGTAATCTCTCTGCTCGTCTCTTCTTCGTAAACGGTAAAGCATTTCCCTTCTACAGAGTAGAAACGCGTATGCACCTCATTCTACCTACCTAAATACCTACAGTACCCACCCACCACATCTCTCGTCAACATCTCGTCACTTCAACTACCATCAATGCAACCCAGCGCCAAGTGAGCCAAATAGTATCTTTGCAGCTCCCCTGCAGTTGGTCTATTGTTACATAAGCCTTTTCTCTAACTCATGATTATTGTCCCATGCCCTCATAATGACGTCGTGCTTTCCCCCTCAATGTACGGAGTACATACAGTACAGTAAGTCTACTTCTTACGTCGTGTTTTTCTATTCCCCCGCAAAACAAACGTGCCCTTGATTTCGTCCCCCGCACGAGGCCAAAGTCCCTTTTCTTCCTCCCCCAAAAACAACGTCGTGTGCTTGATTTGACTCCCCCTTCAGAAAAATCGTGTCTCTTCTCGATTCCTTCCCAAAACAACATCATGTTCTTAGTTCTCTCTTATCAGATAGGCAATTCCCATCCTGTGACTTCGTCCCTCAGAAACAGAGACCGTCCCCTGCCCCATGCCCTGTGGCTTGTCTCGACTCTCTAGGGAAATACCGCTCTTTTGTGGGGGGGGGGGGGGGGGGC